>SJYT01066222.1:224580-276497 GCA_006410635.1 Cephalophus harveyi
ATAAACATAGTTAAAACTATGATCAGAAGCAGCCAAGGACAGAATGAAAATCCAAAAGAAAATTAAATAAATGATGTGGAAGATGAGTTTGAAGAGCTGACAAAAAATTAATTGAGGTTAAATTCAAATAGTACCAAAATGTGTACACAATATTCATTACTTAAGTTAATGACCTCTAATCAGGAAAGCCTTTATTATTTTCCAAATATTCTACTTTTTTATTCTTTTTTTCTCAATAGCATTTTATTATTATTATTTACTTTACAATATTGTATTGGTTTTGCCACACTTTTTTATTCTTTTATTACAGATTTAAATCTTTGTTTCCTTCAAGTGGTGAAACATTACCTGACTACAGAGTTTTAACTTTTTGATGTATATTAAGCTTTGGTGTGGCCTAGAATAACTTCGAGATTCATGGACATTGAGAAAGAACCATTTCTGATAGTAAAAGTAAGAAGTCTGAAAAAAAGCCCAGTGTGTACTTGGTTATCTCTCTTGGTTTTAGGTTAGAATCTTACGGAACCAGTTTAGCTTTGAAGCTGCCACTGGCTGGTATAATAAGAAGCATAGCCGTGGTAGTCCTAGCCAGAAAATCTCGTCCTGAAATCCCCCTCGATGTGTATATTGAAACTCACACCGGAGGGACACTTGCCAAATCGCCCTCTGTTCTCCGAGTCCCGTGATGCCGGGCAGTGTGCGCGGTATCCTCACCCTGACCCTCGTTACTCCCCTTCCTGGCGCGCCGCTCAGCTGGCCCTCGGGCTGTTTGTGGACAGGTGCATGCTCCACGGTTGCTGCTTGCTTTGTCGTTTTCTCCTTTTATTGTGCGTGTGTGTGAGTGTGTTCAGTCACTCGGGCGTGTCCGACTCTGCGACCCCGTGGGCTGGAGCCCGCCAGGCTCCTTGTCCCCGGGGTTCTCCGGGCAGCAGCATGGAGAGGGATGCCGTGCCCTCCTCCAGGGCATCGTCCCGACCCGGGGCCGGAGGTGGCTTCTCCCGGGTCTGCTGCGCTGCAGGCGGGTTCCTGGCGGCTGAGCCGCTGTGGAAGCCCGCTCGTTTCTCGGGGGCGTTGATTTCAGTTCTCTTGAAAGAACCAGTTGCTTTAATGTGGCCGCTCATGTAAACCACCGACACAGACAGTGTGTAGGGAGAAACTCCCACTTACTCATTTTACCTGTTAACGGGCTAAAGAATGTTGGAAACAAGAACACGCAAAGAAGGAAAACGAGGGCAGCAGGCTGACCCTGAAGAAGGCGTGACAAGTGGCTCGAGCCCCAGAAAGCTGCTCCCCGTTACGCTTAGAGTATCTTCGCATTGTTTACCCCTAGCAAATACCTGCAATAGCACTGACGCCAGTCTTAGAAAAAGAAATGCAACCTCAACCCGGGGTGCCTTTTGGGAGATGAGCAGCAGAGTGTCAACAGTTCTAGAGTGGGTAGAATTTTAATGACCTGTACACCCTTTCTCTGAGATTCTGAAAGTATTTATCTTATACCCAGATAACTAGAGTACTGTCAAGGCAACCACCTCAGGCCCCTGGGTGCTAAGAAAAGTATGCTATATAAATGGAATGATGGAGCTATGCATACGGTGTTTAGAAGCTTGCAATCATCTGTGTTTTTACCAATTCTTAAGGTAATGTCCACTCAGGTTTTCTGTTGAGTATGGTTGTGTTGATTCCCATGAACTGGGTCTCAAACTTCTCACCATGCTTGTGATATATGCTCACATACTAATTTGAAAATACTTTTTATTGCCATTTTTACCATTCATTTTTTAATGTTCAAATCTATTCATGCTAAGTCTCAGGATAATTTATTACAACATTTTTAGATTTGATAGAAACTTTTCATAAAAGAAGGACTTTATCTTCCTTTGAATACAAACAAACCAAAGGGCATCTAATATATTTTAAATAAGCCTCTTTTGTTTTAAAGATGCTATAGAGTTATAATTTTGTATCTCCTTTTCTTTTTAGCAAAAATACATAGTTTTTATTGTAACTTCCAACACAATGGAATGATGTAATATAAATAGATGCCTCTCATCATAATCTTTGGTTTCTAGAAATGTTCCTAATTTAAATAATTATGTATCTTGACTTCATGCCAATTAAGTTTGTTCATCTAGGGACTGAATTTTAATGAGGTCTTTGAATGAGTTTTCATTGATATGATCTTTTGGCCGGGACGCAATCAAATGAGAAAAGGTTTAATCTCATATATTTTCATTTCTTCAATATTTGAAAAAGACAGATAAGACCCTTCTCCCCCTCCCCGCCCCCCAGGAAGCATCACACAGAAGCAATGAGCAGAAGACGGGCTTAAGTACATTCAAAGATCATTTACTTCCCGACACTTGAAGTCAACAGGGTTCATCTTGAAAATATATAAAGTATAAAGTATTCACCTACCCTCTTTTAGAAAATTAAAATAAGAAACACAGTGTCCAAGCTTGGTCTTGCTTGAATTAGCTAGTTTTAGGGAGGCTGTCCACCAAAATCTGGCGCTGGCTGCGTTAAAATAAACAAAACAAAACCAGAAGATGCATCACTTGCAGTGTTAAACTGTAAGCTACATGTGTCTCCCTGTGCCTGGACAAAGCATAGATCCCTGGAGAAAGAGGACTTTATTAACTAAATGCCTAACAGCTGCCTTGCAAGCCTGAACCTAGATAAAGTAAATATGCACCCTGCATGAAGGCCACACCATACAGGCTGATCACTTCCAGGCTTGTGTTACTGTGACTGTGAATAAGAGTAACCAACCAACAAATCCTTGCCGAATTTTAACAACTACTGATGAGGAAATCGAAACAGATGGATCATTATGACATGTGGGTTTATGATGAATTAGCCTTGTGATCAAAGGCTGAGAGGAGATGGAATTACTAATCCCCACCAAGGAAGAGTTCTCATCTCTCTCCAGAAAGTCAAACATTTGGTCCTTTCATCCCAAATTGATAGAAACATTATAAACTTTATATGAGCAAAAAGAACAGCAAGCAACTTTGGATTTACAGTTTAAAGCAGACAAGATTTTTGATGTAGAAGCTTCCCAAGTTCAGTTCAGTTGCTCAGTCGTGTCCAACTCTTTGCGACCCCATGAATTGCAGCACGCCAGGCCTCCCTGTTCATCACCATCTCTCGGAGATCACTCAGACTCACATCCATCGAGTCAGTGATGCCATCCAGCCATCTCATCCTCGGTCGTCCCCTTCTCCTCCCGCCCCCAATCACTCCCAGCATCAGAGTCTTTTCCAATGAGTCAACTCTGTGCATGAGGTGGCCAAAGTACTGGAGTTTCAGCTTTAGCATCATTCCTTCCAAAGAAATCCCAGGGTTGATCTCCTTCAGAATGGACTGGTTGGATCTCCTTGCAGTACCACTGTTTCCCCATCTATTTCCCATGAAGTGATGGGACCAGATGCCATGATCTTCGTTTTCTGAATGTTGAGCTTTAAGCCAACTTTTTCGCTCTCCTCTTTCACTTTCATCAAGAGGCTTTTTAGCTCCTCTTTGCTTTCTGCCATAAGAAGCTTCCCAAAGATAAACAAAATAAACAACTGATATGAGTAGTTGTTTGGAGAAATCCACCTTTTCGATAGGAATGTGAGGAGCCATCACTTTAAGGATGGCAATAATACCTGGAACATGGCTGCCATTTAGTAAATGCTTTTGAATGAATTAGCATTATGAAATGCAGAAATTCATGTAGTTGGCTCCTTCTAACATGAGGTTGGGTAAATGGAGTATGCTGACTCTTTCCAGTGTGTGTCATACGATAGCGGCCATGTAAACCGAGCAGACAGTTGTATCTGTAGAAGACAGAGGTGCAAGAATCTTACCGTGTAGGTCAAGGTCAGTACGTACTGCAGCGCTGTGTGGTATTTCTCCTCCCCCAGACCTTCCCTTTGCATAATTCTGGTCGACACTGTGTAATATAATAAGCTGGATTTTCTCCTGTGTAAGTTCCAGAAGAGTGGGGAAGTTCCACTGGTTTGTGTTTCCTACTGATGCACAGTCAGACAGCTGACTCTGGGTTTCATGCACTAGGCAGTGATCCCCTGGATCGCCTTGAATGCGACACGACTCCTAGATCAAAGCCTGACTGTTTCATTTCCTCTGCACATATTCAGACTTACCTGTCCACCAGTGGGAAGCACACTTTACCTTTTAACATCAAGAGGACATAAGATGTCCTTGTCTTGTCTCTCTGGACACCATGACGTGCTGAGAGTGTGAGCAACATGCTCACACTCAGTCATGTCTGACTCTGTGACCCCATGGACTGTGGCCCTCAAGGCTCCTCTGTCCCTGGGATTCTCCAGGCAGGAACACTGGAGCAGGTTGCCGTTTCCTCCCCCAGCGGATCTTTCCGCCCCAGGGATCGAACCCGTGTCTCCTGCATTGCAGGCGGACTCTTTACCTGCTGAACCACTGGGGAAGCCCCTAGTGAGTGTTGTCTTCAAACTTGGTGTCAACGCTCTGAAAGTCCACTAGAGAAATCTGTCAATGAGGCAAAGCTAAGTTTCTTAGACTTCCTGCAGCCAGGGAGGACCTCACCAAGAGTTAATAACTTCTCAGAACAGGAACTGAGGCCAGGTATTTAAGCTGTGGTGGGGACAGGATGTGTAATTTTGACAAGTCCCACAGAGGAGGTAAATGCTTTGGTGTGAACAGCAATACTGGGGTCCTGAGGTGAGTGTCCATAGACAAGCTGAGTCTTGATGAATATGCTCTTCAGGTGATTTATAGCTTTAGGTTCCAGTGCAAGTATTCCTTGGAGCAAGAAACTAGCTTAATTTTCTTTAGTCCATCTCATGTATTAATACAGAAATAAGAACTTATTTTGGTTTCAGTTCTCACTAATTATATTTTCAAAGTCCTATCTCTGAAGTTTATTTTTAGTTTGGTATATTGATAAACATCCATTTTGCTGTCTGCTATGATTTTGGAGAAACTTAACAAAACTGATCATACTGTAATTTTTCTTAGAAACCCCTTATAAAATACAATTTTCTCCAGACCTTGGCGTGATTTCCAAGTATAATAAATGCCTACTTATAGAGAAACAGTGAAACCTTCCTATGTCTCCAATTTTAATAGACTAACTAGTTGACTGTTAGTTAAATAGGGGAATATTTAATTATTTTTTTAGTGGAAATAAAAATTGGACAAGGGTAAAAAAGTCTTAAATGTTCTTAACATACACACAAAAAAAGTTACTCATGGAAGTGTTAGCTAACCTTTTTGTGGTTATCATTTCACAATAGATGCTTGTGTCAAATCATCACGTTGTATACCTTAAACTTACACAACGTTAGAAGTCATGGTATCTCCATAGATCTGAAAAATAAAGACATTTCAAAGTATTAAAAAGCAGCAACAAGAAACCTCAGCTGTGCAGCTCTCATTTTTCAGCAAGAGCGCTGGACTACTTTGAGTGTTTCCAGCTCGTCCTGTTGAATGATTTATAGTGGCATTTTAGATCCTTTGATTCTCAAGACGTTAGGAGGTCAACATTAGGGATATGTCGTATCGCCAGTGCAAGGCACTAGGCTGGTGGATGGCAGAGTGTGAGCGTTAGCGTGCTTCCAGCCCCTCACACGGCGACCTTGTCACAGTGACCGGATTGTCACCATGAAACCACGGACTTCCAAAACACTTTACGTTTTCTTTGATTTCACTTAGCATCTTAACAATAAGCTTTACTAATATTCTTATACCAGGTATTACAAGTAAGAATGAGAGCTAACAAGGGCACATAAAATCTTATACTTTTTCAGTTTATTTTAAAATAGCAATTCTGTTAAAGTTGATCATTACCTAAATATTTCCAGCTTTAGGAGGCATGGTGGTGGTGGTTTAGTTGCTAAGTCATTTCGGATGGTTCGTGACCCCCTGGACGGTAGCCCACCAGGCTCCTCTGTCCGTGGGATTCTCCAGGCAAGAATACTGGAGTGTGTTGCCATGCCCTGCTCCAAGGGATCTTCCCAACCCAGGGATCGAACCCAGATCTCCTGCCTTGCAGACAGGTTATTTACCAACTGAACCACAAGGGAAGCCACTGAGGAGGTGTAAGTATTTACAAATTCATTTGGGGTTTTAGGATATTTCTAATATTATGTGTGGGAGATTGTTAAACTCTATTGTTTTAAAAACATGGAGTGCAAAATGTGGACTCATGGCTGATTCATGTCAATGTATGGCAAAAACCACTACAATATTGTGGGGTGGTCAGTCTCCAATTGAAATAAATAAATTAAAAAAATAAAAACATGGAGTATATCTATCTATATATATATACATAAATAGTTATTCTCATTGCTGTACAGCAGAAACCAACATAATATTGTAAAGCAATTATCCTCCAATTTAAAAAAACAATGAAAACAAGTTTTAAAAAGGGAATCAAACTTTAAAATAATAAAATATAAAATAAAAACACGGAGATAACCACTTTCTCCTCCTCACGTAACTCAATGCATACACACATTTCATTCTTAGGGATTTCAGAAAATAGGATGTAGTTCTCCAAACACTAATTAAAGACTACTATGTTTATTTTTTATTTCAAACAAATGTATATAAACATTTAGTCATCAAATATGATTAAATTCTACAACCAAATTGAATTTAAAGCCTGTTTGCTCTACACTCTGCAATTATGAGTCGTGTTTACTTTGCCCCTCACGAGCCGTCATCACTCAGGGCACGCATGCGGCGCCGGTGCGTCCTCCCTGGCGCTCCCCAGAAGAGCCCCCCTCGTTCCCCTGCCCTAGCTGTATCACTTCCCACATTTCCATATTCAGATTTTGGCCTGTCAATCGTATCTGTACACGAATACTATAATCTTGGAGATGCTGTGATTTTGGGGTCAGTGTGATGGAAGTGCCGGTTGGACTTGAAAAGGATTTTAACTCACTGCACTAAAGTAACTAGATATTATTTTTTAAATAAAAATTTTAATAATTTCCTGAAAGTAGTAAATTCCATTTTTTTAGTATTTGTATTTTTAGCAGCAAGCAAAGGAATTTAAAGGAAGTGAAAGTTCTGTGTATTTTGACATTTTAAAAGATTGTTGAGCTGAGAAATTTAAAGATGCTTATTTTAACAGTTTTTAATAGTGTCTTACCGATTTCAGAGATCTGGAAATAACATAGGGTAGATATAATGTCTGGCAAATCTTATCATTCCCAACGGTGAAGTAAATGGCTGAATGAAACTACAGCCACATTAACACATTGCAGTTACTGGCAGAGCGGTCCTGTTGGAGAGGGAAATAGAACAATGATGGCTTAGGAAGGAGAAGGACAATCGGCAATGTATGCGTGTGTGTTTGTGTGTTAAAGGTATTTTTCACCCACAACTAGTAGGGTCTATATGCATTTTGAAATAATTGGCAATGCGTCCGTGTGTGTGTGTTAAATATATGTTTGACCCAAATCCAGTAGGGTCTATACACATTTTCACATGCAGCAGCTAGCTGCAGCTTAATACTTTTCTCCAGCCATGTTTAGTTGTTTGTTGTCAAAAGCTAAAAAGAAATTTGTTGTAAATTCTTATCCCGTATAAAAATAATGATGCACTATTCATACATCATTTATAAAGGTGGGTTTCTCATACTTAATGATTTATGAAAGACTAGTCCTATATCATGCTAGCCCACTCCAGCACTCTTGCCTGGCAAATCCCATGGATGGAGGAGCCTGGTGGGCTGCAGTCCATGGGGTCGCTAAGAGTCGGGCACGACTGAGTGACTTCACTTCCACTTTTCACTTTCATGCATTGGAGAAGGCAATGGCAACCCACTCCAGTGTTCTTGCCTGGGGAATCCCAGGGACGGGGGAGCCTGGTGGGCTGCCGTCTGTGGGGTCGCACAGAGTCGGACACGGCTGAAGTGACTCAGCAGCAGCAGCCCTATATCTAGTCTCATTTCCCCTTTTGTGCATAATCTAGTCTCATTTGTGGTCCCATTCAAAGACGTGGAAACCCATTCAATTTTAGTAATTAAAAACAAACAAACAAACATTGTCAGAATTAAGGGCCTGGATACGTCTTCCTACTCCACATACAGTGCTCTTTCCAGCTGACAGTGACCAGCTAGTCCCGTATGGAAATGGGGCAGAGATTCCAGGGCACTTCCTTCAAAGTCTTGACCAGGAGGTCCCGAGGATGAAATAGAATTTGAATGCCCATCTATCAACCTTGTCTCTCTTTAAAATTGACTGTGGAGCCCAGTGTTCAGCTATAGTTAGAGATAAAATGATTGTTACAAAAACTCTATTACCAGTAATGATTCCCACCTGCACATAAGCCAGAGGACAAATGTTTCTAATGTTGTTATCAGTAATATTTGGTCCCTTTTCATTCTGATATAATGGAAAATGAAATGGTGCCAAATTCTCAGAACATCAGAGTTATTTTGCGTTGTTAAGCTGAATACTTGCTGCATACAAAAAAAAAAGTTGGCGGCAGGGGGAAGGTTGTATTTTGTGCAGCGTTCTGTCAAATCCTTCCAAAAATAGGATGTGATTGCTTCCATATGCAATCCATATTCTATCTGGATGAACTTATATCTCAAAGGATGAGGCCATTCTGTAGGAAGTGAAGTTATTTAAAGAAATGGAACATCTGTGTTTTCTACACTTGAACTATCAATGAGCAATTAACTCTTTGTTCAGACCCTGAGACCTTTAGAGAGAAAGCAATTTAAATATTGCAAACTGCACTTCTGCTTTGTCTTAAAATATTTTTAAAAGATTACTAATTTGAGTTTTCAGTAACTTTTTAATAGGCTAAAAAAAATTGAGATTATTTACTATGTGAACTAGAACTAGCCCATGGAAAAAAATAAGCCTCGTATTTTGTAGTAATACAATCCTTTTTTAGCAGCTGTGACTGTCATAACATTGACTCATGGGTGTGCAAGTTTCTCCAGCAAAGGTTATTTTAAGGTCCTAAGATGATCCCTCATGATGTTAATAACTGGTATACTGAGAATTTGCAAGTCCAGATGGAGATGAATTCGAGAGCTTTGCCAGGCTCTTGTCTTCCCCTGGTGTTTTTCCCACCCCTCTGCAGTCTGGCCAAATCTGCCCCATTCACAAGTTCTCATTCACCTTCCTGTAGGTTACATCCTGCAGGGAGACCTCCTCACTCTCTGGAGAGTTAATCCTTCTGTCCTTGTGTCCCAACAGCTCTGTACCAGCCTCAGATTGAAAACAGCCTGTGACAATGTTTCCAGTTATCCTCCCCTTCTATAGATAATTCCTTCATAAACTGGAATTCCCAACATTTATCTTCAAATGTTCGTATTCATAGTAGGTATTCAGAATTGTTTGCTAGACTAAATGAATTCACAACATAACACCATTTTCAATAGAAAAGGTACTGCAAATAAAAGTTTAAAAAAAAAAAAAAAAACTGCCTGCTTCCCAGACAACATCGAGAGGACTCTTTCCTTTTCCAAGGCAGCTTTGCATCCTGTGATATTTTAATTTTCCTTATAGTTTTTCATTATCCACCCATCTAAATTTGAGCACACTTACTTGCATCTCGGTTTCATCTTTTTTCCCCCTGTTTCTGATAGTCCTTGTTTTCATAAAATGAACTAAAAAGTAAATGAACTATGTTCCCCAGTTTTTATCAGTACTGTTTTAAACGTATTTTTTCCTCTTCATGATGAATATAATGTGTCTGTTCTTTAAATGTTTCATCCTCTCACAGTCCCTTTTTTTATCCTTCCATCAGAAGAGGTCTTTCTGGGCACATTGTTCTGACAGGCACGTTCATGGACTACCGTGTCCTGTTAGGATTCTCGACTCAGAGCCTGAGTCGGAGGGCGCAGTGATGAGCGTACCCTGTAGCAGCATTTTCTGTTCCTGGGATAGCAGCCCTTTCTTATGCTTCTGTAAACTTTTTCCAACCTGACTAATGCACAGTTATGATCAAAATTTTCATTGCAGTGCTCTTTGTAATTGTGAAAAAAATGAAAATTACCTAAATTCCAACCTTAAGGAATTTCTCACATAAACATTGGTCATCTATACAGTGAAATGCAGTTTAGTTATTTAAAAGAATACACATTGACATGGAAATGGATTTTCGGATATGAAAAAAAGATTTCAAAGGGTAGTACAATGCCATTTTTCATAGGCATGATTTGTATTTATGTCCTGTAGAGGTAAAAGTATGAAGCATATACCACGCTGTGAGCAGTGCTTGACTCTGGATGGTACAGTTGTGGCTACACTACTTTTTTATCTTATTGATTATATGTACGTGTGTGTACATATGTGTGTGTATGTGCACATGTGTGGGTGTGTACATATTTTTCCAACCTGACTAATGCACAGTTATGATCAAAATTTTCATTGCAGTGCTCTTTGTAATTGTGAAAAAAATGAAAATTACCTAAATTCCAACCTTAAGGAATTTCTCACATAAACATTGGTCATCTATACAGTGAAATGCAGTTTAGTTATTTAAAAGAATACACATTGACATGGAAATGGATTTTCGGATATGAAAAAAAGATTTCAAAGGGTAGTACAATGCCATTTTTCATAGGCATGATTTGTATTTATGTCCTGTAGAGGTAAAAGTATGAAGCATATGCCACGCTGTGAGCAGTGCTTGACTCTGGATGGTACAATTGTGGCTACACTACTTTTTTATCTTATTGATTATATGTACATGTGTGTGTACATATGTGTGTGTATGTACACATGTGTGGGTGTGTACATACACACACACACACACACACACACACACAGGCTTGCCGAGTGGCTCTAGCGGTAAAGAACCTGCCTGCCAATGCAGAAGATACAAGGGGCACAGGTTCGATCCCTGGGCCACAAGATCCCCGGGAGGAGGAAATGACAACCTGCTCCAGTATTCTTCCCTGGAGAATCCCATGGACAGAGGAGCCTTGTGGGCTACGGTCCCTAGAGTCGTAAAGAGTCAGAAATGACTGAAGCGACTTAGCACACACACACGCATTTCACTAAAGTGAAATTTATTGCATAAAAAATGAAAAGTAAAAGAAAAGTTAAGATTAAGAGACCATAGTGTTGCCTAAGGAAGAGATGTGAGTTCCAATGAGCATTCTTGATGGCAAATGCAAGATGTATTTTCCCATCATCTGATGGATTACAGGATGATGTTGAATGGATGCTGGTACGTGCAGTCTGATCTGATAGCCCCCTAGCGAGAATGGCCACATCACTGGCTCTTCAGCAGTGGGAAGCAGAGTGGGGCAAACTCTAGAATTAACGCAGAGCTGAAACTGACCTCCTATTACTGAACTAAGGTCCAGCTGCCCACTGGAAAGCCAGCACTCAAGAAGCAGATGTTGGTAGAAAGAAAAGGTTGCTGGAGACTTCTGAGGAAACGCAGTCACTGGGGAAGGCAGTGGCAGGCCGCTTAATGGTATGGACCTAACAGAAGCAGAAGATATTAAGAAGAGGTGGCAAGAATACACAGAAGAACTGTACAAAAAAGATCTTCACAACCCAGATCATCACAGTGGTGTGATCACTCTCCTAGAGCCAGACATCCTGGAATGTGAAGTCAAGTGGGCCTTAGGAAGCACCACTACGAACAAAGCTAGTGGAGGTGATGGAATTCCAGTTGAGCTATTTCAAATCCTAAAAGATGATGCTGTGAAAGTGCTGCACTCAATATGCCAGCAAATTTGGAAAACTCAGCAGTGGCTGCAGGACTGGAAAAGGTCAGTTTTCATTCCAATCCCAAAGAAAGGCAATACCAAAGAACGCTCAAACTACCACACAATTGTACTCATCTCACGTGCTAGTAAAGTAATGCTCAAAATTCTCCAAACCAGGCTTCAGCAATAAGTGAACCCTGAACTTCCAGATGTTCAAGCTGGATTTGGAAAAGGCAGAAGAACCAGAGATCAAGTTTCCAACATCTGCTGGATCATAGAAAAAGCTAGAGAATTCCAGAAAAACATCTACTCTGCTTTTTTGACTATGCCAAAGCCTTTGACTGTGTGGATCACAACAAACTGTGGGAAATTCTGAAATAGATGGGAATACCAGACCCCCTGACCTCCTGACCTCCTGAGAAATCTGTATGCAGCTCAAGAAGCAACAGTTAGAACCAGACGTGAGACAATGGACTGGTTCCAAATTGGAAAAGGAGTACATTGATGTTGTATATTGTCACCCTGCTTATTTAACTTCTACAGAGAGTACATCATGCTAAATGCTGGGCTGGATGAAGCACAAGCTGGATCAAGATCGCTGGGAGAAATATCAATAACCTCAGATATGCAGATGACACCACCTTAATGGCAGAAAGCCAAGAGAAACTAAAAAGCCTCTTAATGAAGGTGAAGAGAAAAGTGAAAAAGCTTGATTGTTTTAAGTGCAGTTAATCTTTATTTCCAGGGTTGCTTTGTTTCCATTTCCCTGAGCCCAGTTCTCAGAACTGTGTAAGATGGAACAGCTTATGTCACGGCTACAGTATGCTCATCATGTTATTAACTTCTTCCATCTACTGGGGGCTTCAGCATCTGCAAAGCAGCTCATACAACATGGCTAAGAATATTATGTACAGCCCTGAGGAGGAATGGAGGTCCTTGCTCTTGTTTAATGACTAAAGTATTATTATTTTGTCCTATGGGACTGCTTTTCTTTGCTTCTCTGATTAAATTTATACTTTGGCTAATGTTTTTCTGCAGACAGAAGGCAGACAGGAGACACCAGTGTTGGGGGAAGATAGGTGGCCATTTCTGTTCTAGGAAGACCCCATAGAATTCTGCTCCATTTCACTAGCAGTTGTTGTCGAAGGGTGTTTAGAGGTTGAAGACAGAAAACCATAAATGCAGGGACTTGCGTACATCCTGTTTATGTATTTGTTTTTATTTGGGGAATCATCACTCTACAGTGTTGTGTTGGTGTGTGCGGTCCACCGACATGGATCAGCCACAGGTGTGCACATGTCCGCGCCCTCCGAGCCTCGCTCGCACCCCCACCCCAGCCCAGCCCTCGGGCGGCCACGGAGCCGGGCTGAGCGCCCTGCGCTGCCGCAGCCCCGCCCTCGCTGCCCATCTCACACCCGGTGGTGCGCGTGCTCGATCCTGCTCCGTGTATCCCGCCCTCTCCCCCCACTGCGCCCACGAGCGCGGTCTCTGCACCTGCGCCTCATCCCTCCCTTGCAGACACGTCATCAGAACTGGTTTTCTAGACTCCATATATATGCATTGATATACAGTATGTGTTTTCCTCTTTCTGACTGACGTCACTCTGTATAACAGGCTCTGGGTTCATCCACCTCACTAGAACTGACTCAAATTCCTTTCTTTTGCGGCCGAGCAATATTCCGTTGTGTGTGTGTGTGTGTGTGTATATATATATATATATATCGCACAGCTTCTTTATCTGCTCATCTGCTGATGGGCGTCTAGGCTGCGCCCACGTCCAGACTTCTGTAAACAGCGCTGCCGTGAGCGCCGGGGCGCGTGTGCCTCTCTCGCGATGCATTTCTCGGGTGCAGGCTCGGGCCTGGATCGCTCGGTCCTACAGGACCATGGGCGTTGGGGCACGTGTGCCTTTCTCGCGATGCATTTCTCGGGTGCAGGCACGGGGGCACGTGTGTCTTTCTTGCTGATGCATTTTCGGGGTGCAGGCGCGGGCCTTGGTCGCTCGGTCATACAGGGCTGCTAGTTTTAGTCTTCCGCGGCGTCTCCCCTCTGCCCTCCAGAGTGGCTCTGACAGTTTACTTTCCCATCAGCTGTGCAGGAGGGCCCCCTTTCCTCCACACCCTCTCCAGCATTTACTGTTTGTAGCTGTTTTTTTTTTTTTTTTTTTTATGATATGGCCATTTGACCAGGGCAAGGTGATACGGGGTGCCACCTCTTGATCCTGAGTCAGAAGTCCTTTCAGCTGTTCAGGCTGGTGTCAGCTCAGCAGGGGACAGAGTGGTATGGCAGATACACGGGGCCCGGGGTGAGAGCAAGAACAGCCCCAAGCCAAAGCCCTGTTAGCTATTGATCGCCCTGAGTCTCTGGGCAAACCTGTGACCTGGGGGCCCAGCTGGGCAGAGGAATACAGTGGTGCTGTCCAGGCCTGTGGGGGAAAAGCCCACAGACGCCAAAGAGAGCGAGTGAGGGCTAGGTCAGTTCAGAAATTAGAAGCGAAAGAAGAAAGCAGAGGCAAGATCCGCCGGCAGCCTGCAAGTTCTCCTGTCAACGTTCTCCAGGTCAGAGGTGGCGGAGCACCCGGGGTGTCCTGACGTCATCATTTTTTTAGGATTTTGTCCTTTGCCAACAAAGGTCTGTCTAGTCAAGGCTATGATTTTTCTAGTGGTCATGTATGGATGTGAGAGTTGGACTATGAAGAAAGCTGAGCACCAAAGAATTGATGCTTTTGAACTGTGGTCTTGGAGAAGACTCTTTTTTTTTTTTTTTAATTTTTATTTTTACTTTATTTTACTTTACAATACCGTATTCTTGAGAGTCCCTTGAACTGCAAGGAGACCCAACCAGTCCATCCTAAAGGAGATCAGTCCTGAGTGCTCATTAGAAGGACTGATGCTGAAGTTGAAACTCCAATACTCTGGCCACCTGATGCAAAGAGCTGACTCTTTGGGAAAGCCCCTGATGCTGGGTAAGATTGAAGGCAGGAGGAGAAAGGGATGACAGAGGATGAGATGGTTGGACGGCATCACCAACTCAAAGGACATGAGTTTGAGCAAGCTCCAGGAGTTGGTGATGGACAGGGAGGCTTGGTGTGCTGCAGTCCATGGAGCTGCAAAGAGTTGGATACAACTGAGCGACTGAACTGAACCTCCCTTGAGAGGGCAGGGTTGACGCTAGCCATGATGAAGCTCCATTGGGATGTGACCAGCTTAGAAGCTGCACGTCAAGGAGCAAGACTGTTCATCTTTCACTGTTCACCTTTGTCCGGGCTGGGCCAGTCAGCTGAGGGCGTACAGGAGCTCAGAGTGCCCATGAGCTGAGACAGAGCCGGCAGTGCCCTGTGAGCAAGTTCATGAGGATACAGAAGGGCACGTGCTGTGAGGAATGAGGAACCAGGTGCTCTGAAGGAAATCCCTTTCCTTGGGGGGATGCTGACACTCTTGCAAAGGCAATGGTCCTTTTCTGGATTGTGAGGGCTGAGTTGAGTCTGGGAGGGCACGTGATTTCCAACAGAAGGAAATGCACCCTTCCATGGAGTTGACACTGATTTCATGACATTTCTTTGGCAGCCATGATTCATATAACCTCTAGTTAAATGTCTCAGCCTTTCTTTAAAAAAAAAAATTGATTTCCATTTAACATCTTGATGCTCTTCTTAAAATTTAATCTTCAGAAAGTGAGATCATGATTGTCAGGTAGATATAGAATAAACATGTGGATTCTTTTATTTCATTTACTTCATTTGTTAGTGACACAGAAAGTAAGATGTTGTGACTAATTTGGAGAGCACTTGCCAAGTCAGTATATGATCATTTAGCAAATTTTAGTTTAGATGATGAAGTTGTTTGTTTAAAGTTATAGGTGAGGGTCCATAAGGCCGCACATTTTGGAGTTATCTGTTTCAGAGGAAAAAATAGTTGCACTGCTATCGTACAAAAGTAATGACCGTGCAATGTGAAGGGCAGGAATAGAGACACGAGCGTAGAGAGAGATTTACGGATGACGCAGAGGTGGGAAGGAGAGGGCGGGATGGACTGAGAGAGGAACGTTTCTGTATCGGTACCACCACGTGTAAATAGCCAGCTAGTGAGAACTCGACGCGTAACTCAGGGAGCTCAGCTTGGTGATCTGTGATAGCCTGGAGGGGTGGGGTGTATACACACACACACACACACACACACACACACACACGGCTGACTCATGTTGTTGTACAGCAGAAAGTCACACAACATTGTAAAGCAATTATATTCCAATTAGAATAATTAAAAAAATAATGAGTGTAACCAGTCAACACGTAACTTTACCAAATTGGACACTTTTAATCAATAGTAAATAAGGCACTGAACTGAATATATTCCTTGAGATGATTCTTGAGTGGCCTTTGCCCCTGAATGACATTAAATGACAGACCACCGCCTTTGAACTTGTGTCCGTGGTTTTGATCATTTTTCTGATGCTTTGTGCTTCTCTCATTTGTTTTCCTTACTTTATGTCTTATCCTCCAGCCTCCATGGGGTTTAGATTCCCTGGGCGAATCTGTTATTCTATCAGCTCTTCTTAGGTTGAGAAGTGTGCTCTGGTTTGAAATTGAGAAAGATTGCCTGATGCTGACAAGTTAGAGTGTGTGAATAAATGCAACCTTGGATAAAATTTAGCCTCTGCGTGATGAGAGAAAGCCCTGCTGCTATCTGTGAATATTTACCTCTACAACAGTAATCACAGCCTGGCTTAAACATGCAGAGTAACAGCTATGTGAAGTTATTATTTTTGTTTGCTTGTTTTTTTGCCTTTGCCTTTACAAAAGTAATATAATCAAGATAGGTTTAGATATTTTTGTGTTTTTCCTTAAGATACTGGACCATTCTGGGACTCTGAGGGGGGACACTGTCATTGATGATCAAGGTCCTTTGTAAATCCGAAATTTCCTAATGTCGTAATTTCTAAAATGTATGGTTATTTCCACAAAAGACAAAGATGGGTTCAACTTGTTCCAATGAAAGATATTTAATCTCATATAGATCTTCTGTTGAAATATTAATGAGAAGAATCATAACTTCATTCCCTTTATATTTTTCCCTCCTTAATAGTTCTTTTTCTTCCTAATGTTTTCCTAAAAATTCCAACTTCTAGAACATTCCTTCTATCAAATACAGTCTACTAGAAAGAAGTAGTATCCTTTCAGTGTCTGCTTTGTGTCTTACTGAGATAGCTAAAATTTTTTCTCATTGTCCCGTTAGCACCATAACTTTCTGCAAATCTAGAAAAGCCAAAGAAAAGAAGGTATTGAAGGGGGTGACAGAAGGTGAGAAGGTTGGGTGGCATCACTGATCCAATGGGCATGAGTGTGAGCAAATTCCGGGAGACAGTGAAGGACAGAGAAGCCTGGTGTGCCACAGTCCATGGGGTTACAAAGAGTTGGACATGACTTAGCGACTGAACGACAGGAACAAAGGCAGTAATGAAGAGAGAAAAGTTTCAGGTAATAAGGATAGAGCTTCGAATCCTTGAGCTGAGTTATGTGGTTTTCTGTCATGGAGCATTATCTGGGCTAACCCCTTCATTATAGACGCAAAATTAGAGATAGCGCCAGAGAAATGATAGTACTTTGCCAAGGTCACACAATCAAGGTGGTGTCTAGGACTACACCCTGCCTCTTAGCACATACAGTATTACAGGTTACATATTTAGGAAAGTAATGGCACCCCACTCCAGTACTCTTGCCTGGAGAATCCCAGGGATGGTGGAGCCCAGTGGGCTGCCATCTGTGGGGTCGCACAGAGTCGGACATGACTGAAGCGACTTAGCAGCAACCTTCATAAGAATTCTTCTTAGATATATTTTCAATGTGGGTGTGTGTGTGTGTGTGTGTGCATTTAGTTGTATCCAACTCTTTGCAACCCCATGGACTGTAGCCCGCCAGGCTCCTCTGTCTGTGGAATTTTCCAGGCCAGAATACTGGAGTGGGTTGCCATTCCTCTTCCAGGGGGTCTTTCCACCCCAGAGATCCAACTCACGTCTCTTGCATCTCCTGTATTGGCAGATGGGTTCATTACCACTTAGCCACCTAGGAAGCTCTATATTTTCAATAATCCCAGAGAAGTGGAATTTTCCAGGCCAGAATACTGGAGTGGGTTGCCATTCCTCTTCCAGGGGGTCTTTCCACCCCAGAGATCCAACTCACGTCTCTTGCATCTCCTGTATTGGCAGATGGGTTCATTACCACTTAGCCACCTAGGAAGCTCTATATTTTCAATAATCCCAGAGAAATGTGCCACATTTTGTTTTCTTGAAATAACAAGAAGATGTTCTATTCCTAGGTAATATGCATGTACAGGGATATAAATTTTATAAACCACTGAGTGTGCTAACACACTCTGATTGGTCTGATAAAGGAAAAAGCAAATTCCAAAGGCTCATGTTGAGAGTAAGATGAAGTTCCCAATAGATCATCAACTGCCATCCCCAGTTTCTTACCAGGAAGCCCTCTGCTCACGGTGCACAGGCCTTAAGTGCACTCTGGAACCTTTGTTTGCACCCAGAGCCGCCTCCATGGCCTTCATTGCTTTTGCCAGAGAGACACGTGTTCACGGTCAGCATGGACAGCTGTCACTTTCTAAAATCAACTTTATTGAGGTATGATTTCCATACAATGAAACATACTCATTTAAAATGTATGGTTCAATGAATTTTGAGAATATTTACAACCAAATAACCACCAGCACAGTCAAAATATGGAAAGATTCCATCAACTCATGAAGCTCTGCGACAGCCATCAGGTTTGATTCTCACAGAATGCCTGCTCAGACACTTGGCCTATTGCCTGCCTGAGACGGTGCTGTTAAGCCAGTCTTGCAGACTCCGAGGGTCTTTTTAAAATAGAGCACAGTTGTGAATGTGATACAATAGACAACGGGTCCTGTTTTAAATGACTAACTCACTGCGTCAGATATTGTGTTTGGCCCCTGGCAGTGGTTCTCATTTGAATTCAGCCTCTTCACACACACATATCTAATTCTGTGGTGCTGTTTCTGAAAGAGGAAGAAATGCCTTTCCAAATCCGTCTAACAATCAATGTCTGCCCAAAGGCTGAAGAGCTTGTGCACATCGCTAGTTATTAAAATGGATCATCCCTTTTTAGAAGATGACAATGGTTTGGCTCATGAGATGATCTCAAGACCTCGTGCCACGGTGTGACAGGTGCAATAACTCTTTTAGGTGGGCTTGCAAAGCTGGCACAGCGAGGTGGTTTTTGGACTTAAAAATCACCATGCTAGAAACTCAGTTACTGTTCCACTAGGCCAGTGGTGAAGTTTGAATCATGGTCTTAATAACTAAAAAAAACAACTTGTTTTGATGAAGCTAAATTAAAGGACAAAGACCATTATAATTCTATAAAAAATAAAGTAAAGCAGCTAATTATTCCTATTAAATAACCATATCACAAATTCTTTTTTAAATGTCATCTTCATTCAGATCCTATTGCCCTGCTTTCTAGAAAATAAAACTAAAATGTTAAAAATAAATACATGTAGTAACCCAAGGAAAAATAAATTTCAGGGGTATCCTTTGGTGATTATTGAATAAGCTCCACTAATTCCTCCTTGAAAACTTCATTTAATTCTGCTTCCTTTCATTTTGTTTTCACTATAAATGATTTTACCCTCTGAAATGAGGAAAGAACAGAACATAAAGTCAGATAATGGGATCTATTCCCATCAGATTGAAAGCTATTTTTGTTGAGTGATCAAAAGTTTGAAGACTTTATGGATTGCTGTGACCTGTGCACAAAATTGTGTAGCCTTAAAGGTTTTGCACTAAATTTAAAATGAATGTGTGATGAATTAAATTTTAAAGGCAAGTAGATAGTATGTCCTTCTACAAATATTTTGGCATGGAGAAAAGTAGCTTTGAGTCTACTTATATATATAGGTCCGGCATCGGATTTAACTTGGACATCCTTCTATTGAAAGGTGAAGCTTGAAGTTTAGAATAAAGCCTGTTACCCAGGGGAGTGGGACACACATTGCCTGGGACAGATACCTCTGGATATCCTGCCATTCTTGGAAGCTGACCATGGTGTGATGAACTACACCTGGAACTTTTAACGCCAGGCTGTAGGCTCATCAGGGCCTTCTGTCCATTTGCAAAGGCCTTTCATCTGTGATCAAAGTCTTCCTACCTTCGTTTCTACCCTAAAAATGACCTGTTGCTCTGGGCCTTTCTCTACTAACCTGTGTCCTAGTGGTTTTCACTCTCACCATGTTCTACAAAGCTGTTATGTAGTTTAATACACTGGGTGCATACACAGGCTTTGCCACTAAATAGTTAGGGAACAAAATCGTAACTCTACCAGTCATTGGAAAAGACTCTGATGCTGGGAGGGATTGGGGGCAGGAGGAGAAGGGGACGACAGAGGATGAGATGGCTGGATGGCATCACCGACTCGATGGACGTGAGTCTGAGTGAACTCCGGGAGATGGTGATGGACAGGGAGGCCTGGTGCCTTGCGATTCATGGGGTTGCAAGGGGTCCGACACGACTGAGCGACTGAACTGACTGGCTGACTGACCAGTCAGCGGGGTACCTACCCATTCTAGACCATCCCATCACGCAGGCATCACTTAGACTGCCTCACCCGTCCCTTCCCTTATCTGTGAGATGGAGACAATGATGTGCCTTAAACTAAATGGCCTCGTGTCCGGGGTGCACAAAATGCAAGCCAGCCGTCGGCATCAGTCTGTAATTATCTTACACACGTGGTTAGCGCATCACCACGTAGTGCATATATTGCCATCTATTTAGTGCACTTTTTTAATGTTAAAGTTATTTTAATTTTTTTTTAATTAACTGATTTTGAAAACCGTGGCCGCCTGGGTCCTCGGCGCTGCCTGGCGCATCCTCTGGTTGCAGGGGATGGGAGCGCTCTCTGTCGCAGAGCGCAGGCTTCGCATCGCGGACGTCTCCCTTACCCTGGGGCACAGGCGCTGGGTGCAGAGCATCCGTAGCTGCCGCACGCAGGCTCAGCTGTCCCGTGGCATGGGCCATCTCCCAGGGCCAGGGATCGAATCTGTGTCCCCAGCGCTGGCAGGCAGGTTCTAGATTTAGCCACTAGACCACCAGGGAAGTACTCCGTGTTCTCTGTTTGAGCGAATATTAAGGGCCGTTGTCAGTGTTCAGACGTGATTATCATTTCCTGTCCGTGTGCTTACTGCAGTGAGACAGTGAAATTATATTGGGGATTTATTTGTTTACAAGATTGAATGCCAAGTCTTCACTGGCAACTTTTTAGATCTGTAGTATTGACTGTTTCATCTATTTCTTTTACGGTTTAAAAGGGTTTTCTTATTCACTGCTAACTTCAGAGAGTGTGTTTTTCTGATAGCTATTGGGTGCTTGCTGGAATTCGAGAAATAACACTGACCTTATTCAAAGAAAGAAATGTTCTAGGAAAAAAAAAAATTTAAATTCCCACCTTTCACTCTCTTCCAGACTTTAGAGAGTAAACCGTTGATGAACTGAATAATGAAGACTGTAATTTAAACCAGAGTTTAGGGTTTGGCAATGAGGGTGGAAGTTAAGAGCCAAATCAAGGTGGATAGCGTCTTCACAAAGGGGCCTTAATCTCTAACAAAGGGCCAAATCCCCCTTTCAAAGATGGTCATCAGTAGAGAATTTGTTTCTCCCTCTGGACTTTAGTGTCCCCAGCGCTGGCAGGCAGGTTCTAGATTTAGCCACTAGACCACCAGGGAAGTACTCCGTGTTCTCTGTTTGAGCGAATATTAAGGGCCGTTGTCAGTGTTCAGACGTGATTATCATTTCCTGTCCGTGTGCTTACTGCAGTGAGACAGTGAAATTATATTGGGGATTTATTTGTTTACAAGATTGAATGCCAAGTCTTCACTGGCAACTTTTTAGATCTGTAGTATTGACTGTTTCATCTATTTCTTTTACGGTTTAAAAGGGTTTTCTTATTCACTGCTAACTTCAGAGAGTGTGTTTTTCTGATAGCTATTGGGTGCTTGCTGGAATTCGAGAAATAACACTGACCTTATTCAAAGAAAGAAATGTTCTAGGAAAAAAAAAAATTTAAATTCCCACCTTTCACTCTCTTCCAGACTTTAGAGAGTAAACCGTTGATGAACTGAATAATGAAGACTGTAATTTAAACCAGAGTTTAGGGTTTGGCAATGAGGGTGGAAGTTAAGAGCCAAATCAAGGTGGATAGCGTCTTCACAAAGGGGCCTTAATCTCTAACAAAGGGCCAAATCCCCCTTTCAAAGATGGTCATCAGTAGAGAATTTGTTTCTCCCTCTGGACTTTCTTTCCCTATTTCTTTTCTCCTATTAAAAAAAGAAAATTAAAAGTTATTTTAAAAAACAAAATAGGGGAAAGTGGTTTCTGTGCAGGCTTTGAAATCATGCTCGCCTGGCTGCGGGAGTTCTGTGACCTTGAACATATCCTTGTGCCTTTATCATCTGCAAATGGAGTAGATAACAGGATTATACTGAGAACTGAATGGGATAATGCAGGCAATTTGCTTAGCACAGCACTTGCTACTCAATCAATGTTAGTCATTAATGGTATGAAGTTTATTATCACCATCCAAGGGCAACGCCAAAATCATAGTAGAGATACAGGAGAGAGAAAGATGGTAATGGAGAAGGACACGGCGTTCCGCTCCAGTATTCTTGCCTGGAGAATTCCATGGACAGAGGAGACTGGAGTAGTAGGAAGGCTTTGATGCCAGGCAAGGGTGGGCTGGTGAGTTCATCTCCCTGGACATTAGTGTCTTCTTCTGTAAAATGGAGATATGATGCTTTCCTGAGATGGTTGTGGTATGCCCTGAATTCGATGATATCCACAGTCACAGAAACTTAGTAATCACCAGCCCTTATCGCTGTTCAAAACAATTATTACAGACATTTTACCAGGCCTACCTAGTGAACAAATGGTTTTTTTTCCTTTTTACATGTCTGTATTGTCAGCCAAAAAATTAATCAGCTGATCTAAAAAAGAAAATTTCATTTGAGCCAGACTGAAGAATATAACCCAGGAAGAGCAAGCCTCTCTGAAAGCTCTGAGAGCTGCTCACCCTCAGAAGCCAGCGCATGGTTACATAAGCTTTCCGAGACAGAGGGCTGTACCTTAAATGACGTATTATTGACAGCTTACACAATCCAGATCTAAGTGTCATTGTGGCCCCTTAAAAGATCAAGAAAGAATATTATTTTTAAGGAGTCATCTTGTTGATGCTAGGAAAATGTTGCTTTTTATGGTTAAGCAAGTTTTTCTGCCCATGGAGGAGGTTTGATCCATGTACAATGCAGATGGACCACACACGGCAGAGAAAAAAGAGGGGATCAAAGGGCAGAGACACAATCTTCCGTTCAAATTTTTTCTGGTCTTGCGATAAAATGTGAATTTTTTTCACACCATGTGTGTATGCAAATATATCAAGCACAATGACCTGACCCTAATGCCACTGTTTTTATTTTTTCAGTTTACCTTTGGCTTTTAGTTCCATAGTATAGTTCATCTCGAGTGACTTTTTGTTTCTCAGTTTTCTATCTATTGTTTTGTTATTTTTCCTTTTCACCTGAATGAGCACTTCTAAAGTATGCTTATTACCTCATTTCCTGACATATTTAAATGAATGTTTTTCTAATATCTCTTCCTTTTCCTTTCGGTGTGTTAATGAACCAAGGTAGATTATCATCACCATCAACATCATCGTAATGAAACAGCTAAATATTCTTCCATAAATCTAATGGCCGTCTCATTTTATTTCCTGTTTGTTTTTTTCACGTAATTTGATCTGTCTTCGGATCCTGTCTTCCTTCTACAGTGAAATCTGTCAAATAGTGCCAGTCGTGAGTCCAGCATCGTCCCCTGATCACCAGCGCCAGGGCCTTCCTTTTTGTCAAAGCATAGAGAGTATCTCTTGGTCCTTTCAACTGGCATTCCTGTGTTAGTTAGGTTGAACATGCTCCCATTAGCAATGTGATTTCTTGGTGTGGAAACAGCCCGTGTAGACCCTTTGTGCAGTTTTTACATGCTGTATCTGACTAGAGGGCCGTGATAAGAACCTTACCAGCTGTCCAACACGTGAAGCTCCACTGTTTCCCCGGGTATTAAGGCTGTGACATTCACTTAGAAGAACTCCAAGNTGGTGTGGAAACAGCCCGTGTAGACCCTTTGTGCAGTTTTTACATGCTGTATCTGACTAGAGGGCCGTGATAAGAACCTTACCAGCTGTCCAACACGTGAAGCTCCACTGTTTCCCCGGGTATTAAGGCTGTGACATTCACTTAGAAGAACTCCAAGTGTTCTGTTTTTTCTTTAATATGGTTCAAATTTTACTATATTTTAAACACAACCTTCCACTGTCTTGATTTTCTATTACACAGTACCAGTAACACGGGCCTGGTGGTGGGGGGAGGGATGAGTCATTTCAGTGGGAAATTTGGTTACAGAACAGTCTGTGTTCACCGAGTATAAAGCAATATGCCTTTAGTTAATTGCCTGTTTTACCAATGAGAAAGCGGTAGTAACCCAGAGAGGTTAAGCTATTTGCCCAGTGTCACAGTCTCAAGAATGCTCATTCCAGTCTCCTGGAGCATAATCTAACACAGTGGTTCTCAACACGTGGTGTACGGGCCAAAAGCTAAACATCACCTGGAAACTTGTTAGAAATGCAAAGTTTTGAGTCTCAACCCCAGAACTCCTGAATCACCATCTCTGGAAATGGGGACCAGCAATCTGGGTTTAACAAGCCCCCCAGATAACTCTGCCGTTTTCTCAAGTTTGAGAACCACTTGAGAACCAAAGTTTTGAGTCTCAACCCCAGAACTCCTGAATCACCATCTCTGGAAATGGGAACCAGCAATCTGGGTTTAACAAGCCCCCCAGATAACTCTGCCGTTTTCTCAAGTTTGAGAACCACTTGAGAACCAAAGTTTTGAGTCTCAACCCCAGAACTCCTGAATCACCATCTCTGGAAATGGGGACCAGCAATCTGGGTTTAACAAGCCCCCCAGATAACTCTGCCGTTTTCTCAAGTTTGAGAACCACTTGAGAACCAAAGTTTTGAGTCTCAACCCCAGAACTCCTGAATCACCATCTCTGGAAATGGGAACCAGCAATCTGGGTTTAACAAGCCCCCCAGATAACTCTGCCATTTTCTCAAGTTTGAAAACCACTTGAGAACCACTGTCTTATAGATTCTTTTTCCTTGTGGGAGAGACTATTGATTTATTGCTAATAGAACCTTCATTTTGTTCATGTAACAAAAGGCACACCAACCAGGGAAGGTGAATGAAATCCGGGCAGGGTTTCTCAGCTTTATCACTACTGATGTTCTGGGCCAGAGAGTTCTGGGTTGTGACTGACTGCCCTGCACATTGTAGGGCTCACACCTGCCTCTGGTCCCAGACTCTAGAAACACCCCCTCCCACCCCGCCCCTCCAAGCAGTGACGGCCAGAAATGTCCCCAGAGAGTGACTGTTATCAGCTGGGGGCCCAGCCCTTGTCCTGGTGGGAATCACTGGGGGTCTCCCTAGAGGAAGAGTCGTATCTGCTCGAATCAGAGCATCCTCATCCTCTCTGGACTGTGTTGGCTTTGGAGCCACAGGACTTGCTCTGGTCAATGAGACCCTGGGTTGGGTTGGGTTTCCTTTGTGCCTCCTCTTTGGACCTCAGCTTTTGCATCGGGGATGCTTGGGGTTGTGGCTGCCCCCCAACCATAAGGGAAATGACTGAAAGATCAGAGGAAACTGGTCCTAACTGAGCTCTTGCATCAGTCAGCCTGGCAAACAGCCACCGTTAGGACCGCTGCTGTTTGATAGAATCCCTGATCCTTTCTGCAATGGTTAGTGTTACTTGGCGCTAAAACATTGAAACTGATGTATGCTCGACAATTGGAGATATTGCTATTACAAATTTTGAACTACGTGGAAAAGAGAGTCTGGAAGTAGTTTATGCATGAACAACATTTTCTTCTGTGTTTATGGATGAAGTTTGTCTTCCAATAGCAATGAAAATGAAGCTCTCCAGAAATTGCATTCAAATATCTACATTAGGAAAATTCCATTACAGTGAGCTATTTGAGTAGAGAGTAGTGCCATTAGGCTAGATCTCGGGGAGGGGGGGGGAGGGCGGAGTTATTAGTGGATACGTGCCCAGGTGTCTTTGCTGTTCAGTGATGATGAAAATTTTCTGTGCGATTGAACATCTTTGAAATGTAGTTTTATCTCTTTATTAATCATTGTTCCTTTTTTTAGTTTTAAGATAATTGTCCTCAAAAGTAATACTTAAATACTAGAGGAATGGAAAGTTGTACATTTTGAGGCATATATTTCATAGTCTAACATTTCAATGAACTTAAATACAATTACACTGCTTATGATTTAGTCGTCTATATTGTAAAATGAAACTTTAGGTGGGCAAAAATGAGGAAAGAATTTTGACTGATACAAAGATAGAAGCTAGATGGTATAGCTTATTTAAAGCTAACAAACATTAGCAACAAAAACTAATAAATCCATTTTGGATTTGAATCAGGATTTAGCTCACTGCTTTCCTACACACCCAGTGGCCATATCCAGCTCTCAGGTCTAGTAAATTACCATGATGTCCATGGACGAAGGTGGTGTTCAGTCACTCAGTCGTGTCTGACTCTTCTGTGACCCCGTGGATTGTGGCCCACCAGGCTCTTCTGTCCACGGTGCTTCCTGGGCAAGAATGCTGGAGTAGGTTGCCAGTTCCTTCTCCTGGGGGTCTCCCTGACCAAGAGATCCAACCCGGGTCTCCTCACTGCAGGTGGATTCTTTACCGTCTGAGCCACCGAGGAAGCCCATAGTTGAAGTTGTACACACTTAATTCCAGATCAAGAATCTCCCCTGGATATTCATTTCTCCTGCTCAGTCACTATCCTATCCCAGTATACTGAAATCTAGGAAATAAGTTACAGATTTAGCCATAACCAGCACACCCTGTATACAGTTGTAAGGGGAAGTGAGATAGGAAAAAGGTAATTAACCAGAGTATCTAAGGGAGAAGGCAATGGCAACCCACTCCAGTGTTCTTGCCTGGAGAATCCCAGGGACGGGGGAGCCTGGTGGGCTGCCGTCTATGGGGTCGCACAGAGTTGGACACGACTGAAGCGACTTAGCAGCAGCAGCAGCACAACCTATATACAGTTGTAAAGGGAAGTGAGGTAGGAAAAGGGTAATTAACTAGCATATCTAAATGAATACGTGATGCAGTAAGGAGGGGGAAATATTAGGAGAGTTACAGCCCTGATTTCTGAAAATGAGGCCATAAATACTCAAAAGAGTTACTCTGGATCTCCTGAGTTCAATATATAATTTTCTTCCCTAAATGTGCTAAAGCACTCTACTTTCACTTGATAATTAAGATCAGTCACCCAGGTAATGTATTAATCTCCCTTTGCCTGTTTTTTTTTTTTTTTTTCAATAACATAAGTACTCTGAAACGGCCACATGGCCAAAGAGAACCACTGTTATCCTCACTGGGCTAAGCATTCTTATTCCGGTATTTAAAAACCTCTAAGCTAGCAACGCCCGAAGCGGCAGGCCTACTGAAGCCTCTGCATAACCAAAGTCTCGCCTTCCGTGGGCTCTGCGTGTGTCCTTGGACGGCCACCACAGTAGCTGTTTCACGACTACGGTTCATGAATTACCGTTGCTCCATTCTCTGACAGCAACTGCTTCCTCCCTGCCTATCAACCCAACCACCAGGACACTAATCCCAGCTTCTTGTTTCGTTAAGAGTCTGCTGCTTTCGATGATGTGTAATACTCTGTGTGATGGTCAACACTCTTGGTTGCAGACAACAGACTCACCTCTTGTCTAGGTTAAACACAACATTTTTAAAAACTCATTAGAGAAATAAAAGAAACAGACTCCAAGATGAGTGTCAAGAACATTTTCCTGTTTCAGGTCACTCACCCCCACAACCCGCACCACACTCAGGAGGGAACTTCTGTCCCTGTTGCAACCTTGCCTTACTGACAGCCTCAGAAAACTACGACTCACTCTCCGGCTCTAAAACCACTCAATCTTTGCTCCAATCAGGGAGCTCCCAAAGGACAGCTGCTCCCACAACTCTTGGTTCCAAAGGCATGCTGTCTCTTCACATCTCAGTTTAAAAACAGAGTCTTCCATGAATGACGTCTGATTGTAGAACCCGACTCACATGTATGTGTCTTAGTGTTAGGGGAAGCTGTGAAAAGTAAATGTTTTTTCACTCTACTTTGGGAAGATGTCATGTACGCTGTGGGGACTATCAAATTATGGAATTTGGGGGGCAGCCATGAGTGAGATAGATCAAGCCTCAGTACTTCCCAAAGGTCAGCCATTGTCCACTCCAACTTCACCAGGCGCCAGAATTGCAGGCCCCCAAGCTTCTCTTTTCCTGGTTTACGTCAACATCCTTTCTAGTAGATGCACAGTGTCACAAAATTAATTTTATTGACAAGGGAACATTACTTATTCCCAATGTTAAAGAGAGGAATCCCTCAATCAGCCTCCAATTTAATTTTAATATGGTCCAGATAAACTATCTTGCTTGTTAATGCAATTGTCATTGATGACATTACATACATTTCCAGTGACTAAATTTTAGACATTCTGCAAGTTGGATATTAGTTTGGGTATAATGGAAACCGGGCTTCTAGGAGATGTCACAGACACATTCTCCTCTCTCTGGCGTGAGCTCAGACCCTGACATTCCCTGACTCTGTCTGCCCGTTTCCATTTTGCAGCCTCTGGCATGCACTTCCCTCTGATCATTTGTTTGTTTGTTTTTGTCTAAAAATGACCGGGCTGAACTCCCTGAACTTGGTTTCCGTCCCTGTTCCCGTTTGCTTCTCACACCACCACTACACTTCTCTTTCTTCACGTGGAAGAATGTGCATCTCACTCCCTTTCTAAAAACACTTCAGTGTTCACCCACACCAGGAACACTCCAGCTACATCCTGGAAACCTGGTGTCCTTCACATTCTGACCCCCATATTACTGTAAATTCCGTTACAAATTAGCAAGGGCATCTACAAGCAGTCAAATGGAAATAGTTAAATTCCCCTATATTCTCAACTGATGTATGAATCTGGGCCTTTGACCATGCTTTTCCTTTTCCCTGGAATGTCCTGCTTCCAAACCCCACCGCTGTTGAGAAGTCTTCCCCGGTCTACCTGCCCAGGGTCACTGCCTCTCTCTCTGCAGCCTCCTCTCCACCCTGTTTCATTAGGTGGCACGCGGCAGTGTTTACACACATCTGTGTCACCGCTTTAAACTGAGCTTCTAGGCTGAGAGGAGCTTCCCTGGTGGCTTGGTGGTTAAAGAACCCACCTGCTAATGCAGGGGACGTAAGAGCCGCTGGTTCAATCCCTGGGTCAGGAAGCTCCCCTGGAGGAGGGCATGGCAGCCCTCTCCAGTGTTCTTCGCTGGAGAATCCCCTGGACAGAGGAGCCTGGAAGACTACAGTCCTTGGGGTCACAAAGAATCAGACATAACTGAGCTGCTAAGCGTGAAATTGGGAAATTGGGATTGACGCATACACCCTATTGATACTGTGTATAAAACGGATAATTAATGAGAACCTGCTGTATAGCACAAGGAACCTAGCCAGTGCTCTGCGGTGACCAGACAGGAAAGAAATCCAAAAGAGGGAAAATGTGTGTGTGTGTGTGTGTGTACGTGTGGCTGATTCCCTGTGCTACACAGTAGAAGCTAACAACACAACATTGCAAATCAACACACTCCAACACAACTAATTAAAATAATTAAGTAAATACATGGAGCTCTGAGAGAGAGGTCGCCTCAGATGCCGAATCGCTCTGCCACTTTTTTGTTAAACGAGTGAACAGATGAATAGTTTATGGCTACATGCTCACCTGGTACTTACCGTTCCAAGATTTAAAGAGATTTTGAAACCATGGCTGATGGTTGCTTATATTGGTATAGTGATTTATAATGACCATTTCAAGAGATTTGTGGATGCTAAATTAGCCACTGGAGGGAGCCCATATACCATGGATTTAGAGAATTATTACCATTTACAAGCTACATTATTTAAAAATAATTATAAGATAGACATTTACATTTAAAATAAAGTGATTTTGTCAGTTCTAAAGTAATAAATATTCTGTAATCCCAAAGGAAATCATATAAGCTTCTGAGTTTGTTTTTACCACAACAAGTTATATTATAGAAAAGGGAGAGAATAAATGAGAAAGAAAGAGGATATCCAAAAATCGTGGGTGTTTGGGGGCTTGAAACATTGGTTCATCTATTTTGTTTTGCATTTATGATAGAATAAGCTTCCAACTTATTTATTTTAGAAGCATGTTTTCCAAGCCATGATATTAGACAAATAGATCAATTAATTATGACATATTAGTTCTTAAGACAATATCAGTGATATTAGGAATGTTTCATTAATAACTTAGTGGCCTGGATTTTTTCATTTTAATTGATTATTATGTGTATAAAGCTGTTGTCTTTTCTTTTAAATTGTTCAAAGGGAAATATGTCAGAGATTTTCTTGAGTAAGGAATTTTTAAAATATGATTTGATATATAAGAATATACAAGTTCAAAAATTTTAGAGACTTTTAAGAGATGCAAAGCACATGTCTTATTGTTCAGAAGCATACATACAAGTATTTTATCACTGGGTCTTTCAGAGCTAAGTCCACCAGAACTAAGTCTAGCAGAAAGCTTCAAATATATTAAAAAATTGCTTTTGTAAATTATCTAAGACAATGATTATCTTTAGATTGATCTACACCCTGTACAATCAAAATAATTTTTCTTCTGGATGATACAATCAAAAAAGAAATTCAGTTTCAAATGATGTTCTTATTGAAAATCCACACAGAGGAGACACTGATGTTTGCTTAATGCAGGTCCTAAAATTTATAGCCGTGGCTTTGATAACATGTAGAATGTCTCTTCACTGATTCTGTAAGTTCTAGACCTAAGAACCAGGCTTCCAATTATTGTCAGCTCTCAGTGTCAGTTCTTTTTATAAAGCAACTTTCAACCTTCGGGATGCTAGCGAGGCTTTCTCTCAGGGTGCATTATAATTTCAGATGGACTTCCCAAGATAACTAATTTGAATGAGCTCAGTGGAAAAACTTTCAAGGAGCTAAATTATCTGAGGACCCATTAAAACATTTAAAGGGTTTTATATTTCACATAAATGCTAAGTTATTTTTTGTCTAGCCTTTCAAACTGTTATTCATGGAGATCATGACTCACTGGTGTGTGTCTCATGCACCAGCTCCCAACATGGTCCAGTGCAGTAAAACGGGTTGATGACTTGCGTACCATTTAAGAGGAGGTTGTCTCGCTGCCACGTGCAAGACACTTTTTTTTTGTTCTTGTTGGTTGGTATTTTCACCAATGTTTTTAAATTTTGTGCCATATATCCCTTGCCTCCTAAAATCTGCAGTTCACATTTGGAATGAGGTATCTTGATGATAAAGCAGATATGCATGAGATGTGAGGTCAATCGAATTTGCTGTGTCTCATGCTCAAGGTGGTTCTGAATCTACCGATATTTTTCCATTTCACCACTTGGAATTATCACTGTCATTTCAGATGAGGAATTTGAGGCTCCAGAGGTTACTTAGTGTCAAACGGGATGCTTGAGCCAGCTGCAGCTGGTGTGCCTCTCATTTCCGTGCTCGGCTCCACCCCAGTGTTTCCCTGACTTTCGTCATTGGAAACTCTTCTAAAAAGCACACTTTGCAGCAGACCAGATGTAGATACACACCACCAAGACGTTTTCCAGAAATCCTTATCTTTACGACATGCGATTGACTCTGATCTGTTGCCTTCTATTCTAATCTAGTTCACTTCGTAAGACATGAAACACCAAATTGATTTGCCGATCCACAAATTGGTCTCAACCAGTGGTTAGAAAAACACTGATTTTCATGTCTGGACTTTTCTGGCTGTGCAAATAACTAGTTTTTGGAAATTAACCTCAGAGGGTCATAGACGCAATAAGGTAAAAGGACTGAAAGTTGGTGGGGAGAGTCAGTGTCTTTTCAATTATATTTAATTTAAATTCCATTAAAACCCTGCATTTAGCTCCTTTGAATATAAATAGCACTTGTCATGGAAGAAAACCACCACAGCTTAATCTTGATACTTATTCAAGTGTATTTTGAAAGAAGTCAATGCTTATAGTCCCAACAGTTTTAGCAGAGTAAATCAGTAAGGATAATAGTAGTTTTAAATCTAATGGGAGCAAAGCACAGACGAGTCAGCACTGAGTGGAGGGTAAGAGTGCCTGCTGAGAATGGTGTTTCTGAGTTGCTGCATCCTCAGAGAGTCCGCGAGGAATTTATTTGGGCAACCCTGAGGCAGTCAATCACTGTTGCGTTTCCCGTGAGGTTTCCATGCCAAACCAGCTTATCCCTGACACCGTAGGTTTTCAAAGCTGTAGACTGCAGGGTCTGAGAAATTTGGGCAACCATCTCTCTCCCTCTCTAAAAACGTAGTCTTTTCCATTTTCAGTATTAAGATAAAGGGCCATCCTCGGTGTTTTCCACTGTTTTTAGCCGTGCTTTCATTCAGACTGACCCCTACCCTGTGAAACAGGCATTGGTACTTCATTCTCTAAGATTTGTGTTTAGTTTTGACTTCGCTGGGCCTTTCTGCTACACGTGCGTCCTCTTGGTTGTGGTGAGCGGGGCTCCTCTCTCGTGTGGGGTGCAGGTTTCTCCGCGGGGTGCCTCCTCCTGCTGCAGAGTGCATGCTCTGGGCGCACGGCGTTTGGTGGTTGAGGCCCACGGGCGTGGTTGCCCTGTGAAGTTGCTCAGTTGTGTCCGACTCTTTGCGATCCCATGGACTGTAGCCTACCTGATTCCTCTGTCCATGGGATTTTCCAGGCAATCCTACTGGAGTGGATTGCCATTTCCTTCTCCAGGAGATCTTCCCGACCCAGGGATCAAACCCAGGTCTCCTGCATCGCAGGCAGACGCTTTACCGTCTGAGCCACCCTGAGGCATGTGGAATCTTCACGGACCAGGGTTTGAAACCATGTCCCCTGCATTAGCAGGCCGATTCTTAACCACTGGAACACCAGGGAAGTCAGTACTTATTTTTTAAAGTAAATTGCAGTCACTCTTGAAATGAGTAATACTGTATATATTGCAGTTGAATTTTAATGGATATTTTACCTGCCCATATGGAAACCAAAATCTTTGCTCCCGTTGATAGTATTCTTTTGATTCAATATGTTAAGATCAGCTTAGATCTCTATTTCCAACCACTGTTAAGCCCACAGAGTGGACCTTTGCTAAATCACATCAATGACAGATAATCCTTCTATGGGGAGATTACTGAATTCGGGAAATTAGTATAGATTTAAAGTTAACAGAAGCTTACTGTGTCTTTAGAATTTTACATGTGTACCACTTCTTAATACTGATAATAGAATATCACCTCGTTGCAATATGTAACTCTGATAATTAGAAAATTTCAAGGCCTCTCATCTTGATTTCAAACTTGATTGAGCCACTTAGGTAGAACATTAGTTGGATATTCGCTATTGCTCTGAAGTCATAGCATTCACTTCCTCAGCAAACATTTATGTTCCCTGTGTGCTGGATTCTGTTCTAAGCACTAGATACAGACAAGTGAAACAGAGAAAACCCGTGCTTGCCTTGTTTACCTTCTTGTTGAAAGATGATAAACAGCCACATAAGACAGTGTCCAGTTGGGATAAGGACTTTCAGGAAAAGATAGGGTGACGGGGTTGAAACGTGAAAGCAGGGGGGAAGTATTTTAATCAGGTTGGTAGGGGAGACTCCTCTGAGGGAAGGATGTTTGAACAGCTCACACCCTTTTCCTGTATTTGTGCTTCGAGATGCACAGATGGACTCTTCTTTTCCTTGCCCACCTCTGTCTCCACGTCACTGTCCGTGCTTTCGGGGCAGCAGATTGGAACGGCACGCACCAGGCCTTCCCCTTGCGCATCCCTATGGAACGGCACGCACCCGGCCTTCCCCTTGCGCATCCCTGTGGAACGGCACACACCCGGCCTTCCCCTTGCGCATCCCTACTTGCGGATTTCCATAAAATGTTCGCCGTCGCCTATGAACAGCGCGGAGGAGCTCCCTCTGGAAACTGCCTAAGATGATAGGGTTAAACAAGGGAGCACTAACATTTGGTGGGCTTTCCATTTTATATGCATATTGGCCTCACTGATACCTAATTTTTATCCTGTGAATGCAATTAAGTTTTTGTTTTAACGTGGGTTTTATGACTTACAAGCTTACCTTTACTGACCATTCTGGTTGGTTACTTTTGTTTGGGGGTTTTCTCCTTCATAAGCATTTATGTGACTTTACTTGGATTTTTGCTGCGCTGCGTCTTCACTGCCGCGTGCATGGGCTTCCTCTGGTTGCAGCGGGGCTGCCCTCTCGTGGTGGGGCTCGGGCCCCCCGCGAGGGCTGCTCCCGAGGCAGAGCACAGGCCCTAGGGTCCACGGGCTTCAGCAGTTGTGGCGCCCGGGCTTAGCTGCTCCACGGCGTGTGGAATCTCCCCGGACCGGGGGTCGGACCCGCGTCTCCTGCACTGGCAGGCGGATCCTTCACCACCGAGCCACTGGGAAGCCCTGGCGTTGTTTAAGGGAGGTTTGCAGCAAGTGCCATTCATACCGTGTCTCTCCTTCCCACCTTGAGAGGCACAGCTGACGTGACTGTGGCTAGCAGTCGGTGGCGGTATTTATTCACATTCATTACAGACAAATGAGGGAATAGACAGTGACGTCGAGCAGGGTGTGGACTGCTAGCTCGCTCAGGACTCCCTGTTGCGGCTGATGAACCCTAACGTGACCTCCAGCTAGTCCTGCCTCTTGGCGTCCTCACCTCTGTGCTCACCCAGGGCTGCAGCCCCCCAGGCCCCTCTGCCCACGGGAGTCTCCAGGCAAGAATACTGGAAAGGGTCGTCATGCCCTGCTTCAGGGGATGGTCCCAACCTAGCGATCGAGCTTGAGTCTCCTAGTCTCCTGCACTGGCAGGCGGGCTTCTTGCCACTAGCGCCACCTGGCACGCTCCTTATGTACGTGCGTGTGTATCTGTATATGTACGCATACACATACAAACGAATCTCTTTATTGTAGACCTGAAACTATCACATTGTAAATCGACTGTATTTCAGTAAAAATTTCTGGAAATAAAGCAGAAAGTAAAAAGGGGGGCAGGGCCTCAGACACACACACACACACACACACACACACACACACACACACACAGAGTTGCTCGTGAAGACTGAGTGCCACACACCAGAGGACCCCGGAGAGGAGAGAGGTGGGTCAGGCCCTCCCCTGGTGCCCTCCGAGGACGCCCTGATCACAGACGTCTGGCCTCCAGAACTGAGACCAGCAGCTTCTGTTCTTTCAGCCACTCAGCCTGTGGTCCTGCGTCCGCCAGCCCTGGGGGAGGACACGGCCGACCTCAGAATAAACACGGGTGGCATGAGGAAAAGAGAGGCCCCCTCCTGCTCCCCTCGCGCCTGGGTTCTGCGTGTTTCTGCCTGGAGTCTCTCCAGCGCTCTCCCAGGAACGTGTCTTCCCTGTAGAGGAAAGTTAAGAAGCCACCACGTTCTCTCTGATCATCAGCATTGTAAAGTGCATTTCGTATGGCCTGGCAGACAGGGAAAAGTGCTTCTGAGGGGCAGGAGGGAAGGGCTGCCCCGACAGTCTCCCAGGAGCTGCGGGCGGCGGTTCCGAGGCAGGCCAGGCGGCCGGGCCTCGCTCCCAGTCTCCTCGCCGCGGGCTCCGGGCCTTCCGTGGACAGGCTCCAAGGCGAGCCCTGCGGCGCTCCGCTCCTGCCGTCTGTCCCGAGCGTCAGGCCGGCCCACGCACACGCGCGTCTCGCTGGAGGTCGGCGGGGCTGCGGGGCGTGCCGGCCTCCTCTCGGCCCCTTCGGGTGCTCCTCTGCCGGCGCCTTCGGTGCCGGAGGCCTGTCCCCGGGGCCTGCCGGCCGCTCGCACCGAGAAGCGTCCTCAGCCGTCTCGCCGCAGGCCGCGAGGGGAGCTGCCGCGGCTTTTCCGGCGCCGTCCTGTCCTGCGGGTGTTTCTCCTCCATCAGGGGGTGGCTGGAGGCAGGTGGCCGGGGAGCAGCCCAGACCTGCCCGCTGCCGCCTCGGGGCCTGACTCAGCGGAACCGGCCTCTCCCCGTGGGAAGACTCACCCTCCGCTGTTTTGCCAGTTTGAGGTCCTGGAGGATCTGAAACACAAGCCCAGCCTCAATACCCCGTCCTCCGGGAGTCTGTCCCCAGCCCGCCCTTGCCTGCCATTTCTTCTGCCATGTGAGCCAGCCTTCCCGAAGACAGCAGCTGGACACGTTGTGCTCATCGCGCTCCGCTCACTCCTCCCGCCTCAGCTCTACCTTCTTTTGCTGCAGTCGCACTGAAAGGTGTCTGAAGAAATTGCTAAGTTCGTGACTGCATCACCCAAAGTTCAGGTCTCAGAACCGAGCACTCCTTGGCATATTTGGATCTCACTGGACCCCTGGGAACACCGCCTCCTCCTTAAAATGCGCCCCCGCCCCACGCCCCCCGCCTTCTCTAACTTCACCTCTTCTTTTTTCCCTTGCCTTCTCCATCTCCTTCCACAGACTCCTCTTCCTCTGTCCGTCATTAAGTGCTTGTGGTTCACATCTTTCTTCCTTGACACCTTTTTTTACCTCTTGCTCTTGGCCGTATAGCCCAAGATAAAATTTTCTTCTCTAATCACTTGCAAATCTAAAGGTCCAGACTAGCTCACTTTCCTCAATTCCAGATCTTTATTTTACTACCTAATAAACATTTTTCAAGTTAGACAATTTTTAACTGTTATTCTTGATGCAAATTTTTTTTTACATCTTCTTCCATTGTAAGGAAGAAGAATTACCTGGAGGAAGAATTACCTGGGATGAAAGATGTGGAGGAGATGATCACTTCAAAAACAGAAGGACTAATTACTGAGTTTGAATAAGAGGGAAGAAAAAGGAAGGGAGTAAATTTTTAATCATTTCATCACTTTATGTTAAAAGTAATTTTATTCACTGTGATGTAATTTTCTTCACTAAACGCTTGTTATTTTATAATATATTAATATGCTTTCACTTGAAATATGCCATCCATCTGGAAACACTCTGTTATAATTTTTTAAAGCAACATTTTAAGTCATTTTAGCAATTTATTCATTATACCTTTTTCTGTCTCTTCAATTTCTTATATTGTTCTGGATGGTAGAGAAAAAGATAGTAGCCATTTTAGAAGTATCTTTTCTATACATTTACTATCTGGAGGTCATCAGAGCCTATACCAAACTTTAACCACTTTGTTAGATGTTTTAGAATCGTCCGCTCCCCTTGCTGAATGATTGTTCTTCATATTACTTAGTTTATTTTTGCTTTTATCACACTGTTTTGCCCCTAAACAACTTGCAGGAGAGCAAACGCCATCTGTGTTGTCGATTTTTGTCTCCCTCCCACACAGCAGCTGATATATAACTGTTATAAAAATGTTTCTTAAAAACTAGAATATCTTTTTTATGTTTATTTCTAAAGCATTTGTCAATCTGCTCAACTTCTAAGACTTTAAGGTTTTAGCTGTTGCTGTTGTTTTTTGCTCTCCTAAATTCTCCAGCCACAAGTATTGTCTCTTCATTCCACAAAATCACTTTTATAAACTGTGTCATTAAACAGTGCAGTTATGGTTCCTTGAATGATTTCCAAAATGTTAGAATCAATCATTGGTAGTAGATAGATAAAGGACACACTCAGAAACAAGCTTGGTATTTAAGATTAAATCCACAAAAATTAAACATATTTCATCACATTTCAATACATGAAATAGATTGTCAAGCTTACAACTGAGAATTTACAAACTACAACAACCCAAGTTAAAATCTTGTCCTCATGAAAGTTTCCCCCAAATGCAATTTTTATGTGAGCCCCACCCCCCACCCCCTGTGCAGAGGGTGGGGACCATTTCTTTCCTCTGGTGGGGAGTGCTGTGGAGCAACTTGAAACATCCACAGAAATAAATCAATAAATGCTGCTTCCAGAGGGACATCCTTGGAGAGGTGAGGAGAGGAAAGAGGCCGTGCCAAGTCTTTTGAAAAAGTCTGGCATCAAATGGGGTGACAGACGTTCTAGCCAGGTGGCCCACACATACGAATGAAAGAATATGCTGAAAGAGGCCTGTAGGGACACTGTGGATCCAATCATGACCACAGCTCAAGATTAAGTTAATGCCATTATGTAGGAAGAACTGTTAAAAAACACAGACACAACTCATCGTTAGGCTTGCTTATTCAGAGCCAATGCTAATCATGCATTTGAACTCAGGTCTCATCAACTGATGGTTCTTGCCAAAGGTAAACCAGAGGGAGTTCCGTCAATAGCTATGTAGCAGCTGCCCATGTTCCCACTTCTTCGTATAGAGTCACTCCAGTCCAGTACAGACAAGGAAGCATTCTCCCATCTAACAACGCTAAGCTCAAAGGGCAAACATTGCTGGGGTTTTCTGAGCCTTGGATCACACTTCTACCCGAGGCCCCATCTCTTCAGAAAGGATACAGGACAGAGCTAGTCCCAGGGAGGTTGTGAGAGAGGGCGATGGTCAGGAAGGAGGTTGGAAGGATGTCAGATGCAGGCAGCCCACCTCGGAAGGTCACTCAGTTCTGCGTACAGGTCCTCCCCTCTTTCTTTGGCCCATGTATCAGTTCCTCCCAGACCCAGCTACTGGACCCACAGTCACAGTGCTGTGAATTAAGTGCCCTGGGACAAGCGGAGCTGGTGGGAAAGAACTCGCCAGCCCGTGCCGGAGCCCCAAGAGATGCGAGTTGGGTGGGGAAGATCCCCTGGAGGAGGGCATGGCAACCCACTCTGGTATTCTTGTCTGGAGAATCCCATGGACAGAGGAGCCAGGCGGGCTACAGTCCATGGGGTTGCGGAGTCAGACACGACTCATGCAAGACACATACCATGCCTCCTAGCAGGGGGCACTTGACCCACCCTCCAGCTGCACCTCTGAAGGGGCAGCAGGAAGCTGACCAGCTTGATGAAACAGACGGACAGCTGGGAGTATGTGCTCTGGACAACCAGTCATGTGCTCTGCTGATGCTGATGTGTGTGTGTGCGTGCATGTGTGTGTGTGCTATGCATGTAGTTAACCTTATATGTCAACTTGTGTGGGCCATGACAGTCAGACAGTTGATAAACTTTATTCTGGATATTTCTTTTTTATTACTCACTCATCTAAGTGTTTCTTTCTTCATTTTTGGTTGGCTGGCTCTCGGTCGCTGTACCCAGGCTTCCTCTGGTTGTGGCGTGTGGAGGTGCCCTGCCTGCCGTGTGCGCGCCCTCCCCCGCCGTGCACGCGCTCTCCCCCGCCGTGCGCGCGCCCTGCCTGCGGTGGCCTCGCTCGCCGTGGAGCCCGGCTCTCGGTGCCCGGGCTTCAGTCCTTGGTGGCATGCGGGCTCGGTAGTTGCAGCACGCGGGTTTCCTCGCCCCACAGCCTTTGAAACTTCCCAGACCACACGGATTGAACCCATGTCCTCAGCATCGGCTGGTGAGTTCTTGTCCGCTGTACCCAGGGAAGTCTTTATTCTGGATATTTGTATGAAGATGTTTTTTGGGATGAGATTATCATTTAAATCGGTGGACTGTGAGTAAGAAGATTACCCTCTTTACTGTGCTGGGTCTCATCTTATTAGTTAAAGTCCTTAACAGAAACAAGACGGACCTTCTCGAGCAAGGAGGAATTCAGCAGGCTGCGTCTTCTCGACCTGTCCTCGGGTCTCCAGACGCCCACCTACTGCGTAGACTCTGGTCTTACCAAGCCTCTGCAAGCGTGTCAGCTGAGTCTTTAGAATCAGCCCGCCTCAGGCTCCGGGGTGGCTCAGTGGTGCACAGTCCCCCTGCCAGTGCAGGAGACAGGCGGCCGCTCTCAGGGCTGGAAGATCCCGTACGCTGCAGAGCGACCGAGCCCAGGCGTCACAACTCCTGAAGCCAGGGCGCCGTGGAACCTGCCGCGCTCCCCGACGAGAGAGGCCAGCACACTGAGAAGCGCAGCACCCCGACTGCAGAGCAGCTCCGCTCGCCGCGAGTAAGGAAAGACCACGCACAGCAACGAAGAGCCAGCACAGACGAGAATAGAGAAATATTTAAAGCAAAATCCACCTCTCCCGCAGTCTCTCTCACTCACCTACCAGTCAACAACCAGAGAAACCAGCCCTTGATTTGTAGTGTTTGCTGATGATCCCGGTGTACATTTCCCCGTCAGTGCTGACTTCAAGCTCCGAACACGTGTGCCGGTCCCTCGAGCTGCAGAGATTTGTGGAGGACCACACTGCTGTATAGTGTCTCCTCTATGCGGTCAGCATACGTCAACAACCTCAAGAGAAGAGGTGCTATTAAGCTGTAGAAGAATGAAGAGCTAGTGAGTTCAAACCATTTATTACCTTTATTTTTAATATCACTTAATTGTAAGCGCTTTTTATTTAATATCACTTAATTGGAAGGACTGATGCTGGAGCTGAAACTCCAATACTTTGGCCACCTGATGCAAAGAGCTGACTCATTTGAAAAACCCCTGAGGCTGGGAAACATTGAAGGTGGGAGGAGAAGGGGACGGCAAAGGATGAGATGGTTGGATGGCATCACCAACTCAATGGACATTATTTTGGGTGAACTCTGGGAGTTGGTGATGGACAGGGAGGCCTGACATGCTGCAGCCCATGGGGTCGCAAAGAGTCAGACACGACTGAGCAACTGAACTGAATTGTAAGCATAGATAATTAATATTTAATGTTGGCTATGTAAAGCAACTGGAATGCAAAAATTTCTGAATATTTAAAAATTCGCTGTTATGAACTGGTACAAACTGGCTCCAATGCATCACAAACCAGGGTCAGGAACCAGCTTAATATCTGGATCAAGGTCATGAAACTATTCCAAAGGATAGCTCTGGGTTAGAAGTAAAGATAAAAAATATAGACTTTAGAAGGGAAACTCAGTAAGAGCAATAAAGGAATACTTTACTTTGGCAATAGGGCTTATCTGGTGGCTCAGACGGTAAAGAATCTGCCTGCAATGCAGGAGACTCAGATTTGATCCCTGGGTCAGGAAGGGACCCACTCCAGTATTCTCGCCTGGAGAATCCCATGGGCAGAGGAGCCTGGTGGGCTATAGTCCATGGGGTTGAAGAGAGTCAGACATAATTGAGTGACTAACACTTTCATGCTTTTTTTTTTGCTTTTGCAAAGCTACTTTCAGAGTTGTCTTCTGGTTTTCAAGGCACACTCTATACCAAATGCTTGATAATTTCATTTTAGCAACATGCTGGGTTGAAAAGGATTTTCAGATTTGACCAGAGAATATAATTGTCATGTAAAACACTATTTCTATGGGAAAATATATCTCAGGATCCAAACAACCAACTTCAAAAGGACGGTTTTAGAACACTGTGTTCATAACTTACAGACTGCCCGTGCATTTACAAATGGCAGGGTCAGCTCTGCATGGGTAAAGTGTACTCTGCTCAAATCGTAGTAAATAGAATTCATAGTAACAGTTGTACTAAGTGTTTAATTTAGCAATCTGAGTTTTTTTTTTTTTTTTCTTGCAAAATGGTAACGAGCAATCAGGGAACCAACCTCAGTCTTCCTAGCCTGGTGTGGACCCACTGCATCCTGACCGAATCTTGTGCTACAGACCAGCACTCAAGTCTCAGCGCTCCTCCGTTAACATGCCCTGAGGATGCCATAAAAGGCTGCATGAAATGATTCCCTTTGAAAGACAAGAAATGTGACTGTATAGCTATGATTTCCTGCTGAGGACAGGAAAATGGATGAGATGGGATAACATGTCTCTGTCTGAGACCAGCTGTTCTTACCTGGGTTCAGCCTACATTAGTTACTGAGAACACCTCAGTGATGGTGCTAGAAATGCCGTGCTTCAACAAACAACCACGTTTTCCACATACATAAATCCCACTCTTACAGGTGCAACAATTTGATGCAACACAATAAAAATGAAATGACCTTCATTTTGTAGTCAATATGCTTTATTTTGCTCTGCTGAAAGCATCTTGTTTCACTGGAAGACATTTCTCATCGTTCCCAGTAAATTTATTTACAGCCTGCATCATTTCAGATTTTAGGAATCTTGGCAAAGTCTGCTAAACTGTAGGTGTCCCTTCGTATCATGAATAGCATGAGTGAAGACAAATGGTAGAATTGTATCATCATATTTTTTTATCTGAATGTATATTATAAAACCTCATCTCAGGTAAAACCTTCTCATTTTATAGATGTAAAAACAAAGACTTAGAATATGTAAGTGACATGATCAATTTGGCTAGATACTGTCTCATTAGAAAGATGCCTTTCCTTTTTATGAAGGAAAAAGGAGTTTGCTAGTATATTTTTAAGCATACAAAGGTTATTTAAAATGATAGTAGTACATGTTTCTAACTTTAAGTTTGACTTTTCCCTCATGGATTAATTCTTGTAGAACAAATGGTGGTAAAACAAAAAATAGAGTTCTTGATGGGGAGACAGACTGCCAAGACTGTCATAAATCTGGACGAAAGGGTGAGATAATGATCTTTTATACATACAAACTAACCCATCAATGATGTATGGCGTTTTCTCATGACATTTTTTTTGTTAATGTGGTAGGAGACAAAGCATAAGTCTGTCACCTTCAAATAACCATCAATAACAGTTTTTCAGAAGAATCTTTAAATGAGGATTTTATTAAATGACAAGAACTGTTCAGTTGTACTCCATTCTCCAGGGTAAATATTCTAAATGTAAAGACTATAAGCACAATTTCCCTTAATCACTGTTCACTTTCATCTAGAAGTTCCTGCACACTTTTTTGAGGACAAAATAGAGAAACTGGGGAAGTTTCCAAAAAGGCTGTGCTTTGTACCCAAAAGTCCACATAATTAGCTAAACAAAACACCATGTTGCAACTGCTCATATACTTGGTCTAATAAAAATTAAAAACAAAATTAGTACTGACTCCATGATATAGAGCAATGCTTCTCAAATAATATATGAGAATCAGGGGATCTTGTTAAAGTGCAAATCCTGATTTATGAATTCTGGAACAAGGCCCGAGCTTCTGGTGTTCTAACAAGCTCACAGGTGAGACTGTGCTGATTCAGATCAGATTCGAGGAGCAAAATCCTGCTGTGCGAGTCATTTTTATATTTCTGGAGCCTTGAGTGAGGGCTGGGGTGGAAAGCCCACATGCACATTGGAAACACTTTCCAAGGCCTTATTTACATGTCATTTGCATGCCCTTCATATTGTTATATTTTTATGCATTAATTAATTTATTTATTATTTTTGACTGTGCACTCACCTGGCAGGATCTTAGTTCCCCGACTTGGTATTAAACGCGGGCCCTGGCAGTGAGTGTGGGGAGTCCTGACCCCTGGACAAGCAGGGAATTCCCTGTTTGTTACTTCTGTTACCACCGGTTTGGCCAAACCAAAGTGGGCTGATGTCAGGGTCCAGCGGAGCCCAGGGGGCGGACTCGCTTGCTTGCTGCTGCTCTGTTTCCCCTGGAGGGTGCAGACATTAACGGGGAGAAAGGTCAGCTCGCACCCCCTCTACCGTTGTAATAGCCCAGGGAAACTGGGCAACCAGCTGCCAGCTCCTATGCTCATGCACTCTCTGATGCTGGCGTTTGTAAGCAGCTTCCCGAATGAGGGCCCTCTGGGGCCCTCTTGAACGTGGCACCCAGTGGCTCAGAGACAGCTATCTGTGTTATGTTTAGTGCTTCCTGAATCACGTGACTGTTGTTCCATTGAAGTGCTTCTGTGCGTCACAGCAGCTGTGAGCCGAGTGTTGGAGTTAGAGAGCGTGTGAAGGACTTGATACTTCAGTTAATAAATTCATCTTAATAGCTTCCTGCCTTTGAAGAAAGTTTGGTTTGGAGCCGATCACCTAATACACACAAGCCTACACCATCTCAGGATTACAGCCCTGCTCCTCATATGAGGTGTTACGATGGCGTAACTGAGCTTACTGCTGAACAACTGTATTAAAAACAGAGACTGGAAGCCGCTGTAAAGCAGAGCGAGCGTTCTGATCCCAGCAACGGCAATAAGCGGGATGCTGTGCGCCCTTTCCCGAGCAGACGTTCTGTCCTTCAGATGACGCTGCAGTTTGGCAGGGATCATTCCTGAAAACAAGCACTTCGGAGTCAAGAGGACTAACCTCTCTGTGCTGAAAGAATATGAAAACCAAGATTTCTCCCCATTTATGATCTTGTTGATTCAATAAGAGATAAATTGTCATATAATTTGATTTCTTGTTAGCATCATTTGTAACAAGCAAAGTGTTGCTGTCTTGCCAGGTTTTACAAATGTGAGAGGACTTTGAGTGATGAAAAATAGCAGGGGTGCCTGCTTTGATTCTGGTGGCATGTCACAAGAGAACTGCTCTTGGCAGTAATCTTGTTCCAGCCCTCTGCTCTCCAAGTCAGCAGAGTTCTTATTACAAAATATCTTTAGGGTATGTATGAACCTAAATAAATATGGTAGTCTGAAGCAGGGATTCCCCAACCTCCAGAATCTGATGCCTGGTGATCTGGGGAAGAGCTAATGCAATAATAATATACATAAAATACACAATAAAATAATGCACTTGAATCATACCAAAACCATCGTCACCCCCACCTGCGGGAAGCTGTTTTCCAAAAAACTGACCTTTGATGCCAAAAGGGTTAGGGACTGCTGTAAAGGACTCTCTGTACAGAGAAGCAGTTCAAAGGGGTTTAAGAAATAACGAGATTAATAAAGAGGTAATCTTAGGAACAAAATACTATATAACAGATTTGGTATATTACAGCTAAAATATTTAAATCCTCTAAAAAGCAAATAGAAGGGTATCCATGACCCAGTAATTACAATTCTTGGTGTATATCTAAACAATAATTTGTTTAAATGACAACATTGAACTGTTTCATTACATGGCTCTTTATAATAGTGTAAACATGAAAATCACTCATATGTCCATTCATGTAATGCAATCCTATTCAGCAGTTAAGAAAGAAGTTACCAAATTAAAAGAATCCCATGCAAAAATTATTATTGAATGATGAAAGGAAAACAGAAATATTTGCACAGTGTGACAACATTCTTCTGTAAAAGCACATAGAATACCCTGTATTTTCTATTTTATACACATAAATGCCATCTTCATACTGATGGGGTCAAAACAAACTGACAGTGGTGGTTGATTATGACACGGTCTTGTGAAAGTGGCACTTGAATCATATCTTCGTGAGTCCACGAGACAACACCTCATGGTAATGAAGAAGTTGAATCTGGAGTCAGATGGCTGCTGCTGCTGCTGCTAAGTCGCTTCAGTCGTGTCCGATTGTGTGATCCCATAGACGGCAGCCCACCAGGCTCCCCCGTCCCTGGGATTCTCCAGGCAAGAACACTGGAGTGGGTTGCCATTTCCTCCTCCAATGCATGAAAGTGAAAAGTGAAAGTGAAGTCACTTAGTCGTGTTCGACTCTTCACTCTGGGGCCCTCTTGAACGTGGCACCCAGTGGCTCAGAGACAGCTATCTGTGTTATGTTTAGTGCTTCCTGAATCACGTGACTGTTGTTCCATTGAAGTGCTTCTGTGCGTCACAGCAGCTGTGAGCCGAGTGTTGGAGTTAGAGAGCGTGTGAAGGACTTGATACTTCAGTTAATAAATTCATCTTAATAGCTTCCTGCCTTTGAAGAAAGTTTGGTTTGGAGCCGATCACCTAATACACACAAGCCTACACCATCTCAGGATTACAGTCCTGCTCCTCATATGAGGTGTTACGATGGCGTAACTGAGCTTACTGCTGAACAACTGTATTAAAAACAGAGACTGGAAGCCGCTGTAAAGCAGAGCGAGCGTTCTGATCCCAGCAACGGCAATAAGCGGGATGCTGTGCGCCCTTTCCCGAGCAGACGTTCTGTCCTTCAGATGACGCTGCAGTTTGGCAGGGATCATTCCTGAAAACAAGCACTTCGGAGTCAAGAGGACTAACCTCTCTGTGCTGAAAGAATATGAAAACCAAGATTTCTCCCCATTTATGATCTTGTTGATTCAATAAGAGATAAATTGTCATATAATTTGATTTCTTGTTAGCATCATTTGTAACAAGCAAAGTGTTGCTGTCTTGCCAGGTTTTACAAATGTGAGAGGACTTTGAGTGATGAAAAATAGCAGGGGTGCCTGCTTTGATTCTGGTGGCATGTCACAAGAGAACTGCTCTTGGCAGTAATCTTGTTCCAGCCCTCTGCTCTCCAAGTCAGCAGAGTTCTTATTACAAAATATCTTTAGGGTATGTATGAACCTAAATAAATATGGTAGTCTGAAGCAGGGATTCCCCAACCTCCAGAATCTGATGCCTGGTGATCTGGGGAAGAGCTAATGCAATAATAATATACATAAAATACACAATAAAATAATGCACTTGAATCATACCAAAACCATCGTCACCCCCACCTGCGGGAAGCTGTTTTCCAAAAAACTGACCTTTGATGCCAAAAGGGTTAGGGACTGCTGTAAAGGACTCTCTGTACAGAGAAGCAGTTCAAAGGGGTTTAAGAAATAACGAGATTAATAAAGAGGTAATCTTAGGAACAAAATACTATATAACAGATTTGGTATATTACAGCTAAAATATTTAAATCCTCTAAAAAGCAAATAGAAGGGTATCCATGACCCAGTAATTACAATTCTTGGTGTATATCTAAACAATAATTTGTTTAAATGACAACATTGAACTGTTTCATTACATGGCTCTTTATAATAGTGTAAACATGAAAATCACTCATATGTCCATTCATGTAATGCAATCCTATTCAGCAGTTAAGAAAGAAGTTACCAAATTAAAAGAATCCCATGCAAAAATTATTATTGAATGATGAAAGGAAAACAGAAATATTTGCACAGTGTGACAACATTCTTCTGTAAAAGCACATAGAATACCCTGTATTTTCTATTTTATACACATAAATGCCATCTTCATACTGATGGGGTCAAAACAAACTGACAGTGGTGGTTGATTATGACACGGTCTTGTGAAAGTGGCACTTGAATCATATCTTCGTGAGTCCACGAGACAACACCTCATGGTAATGAAGAAGTTGAATCTGGAGTCAGATGGCTGCTGCTGCTGCTGCTAAGTCGCTTCAGTCGTGTCCGATTGTGTGACCCCATAGACGGCAGCCCAGCAGGCTCCCCCGTCCCTGGGATTCTCCAGGCAAGAACACTGGAGTGGGTTGCCATTTCCTCCTCCAATGCATGAAAGTGAAAAGTGAAAGTGAAGTCACTTAGTCGTGTTCGACTCTTCACGACCCCATAGACTGCAGCCCACCAGGCTCCCCCTTCCATGGGATTTTCCAGGCAAGAGTTCTGGAGTGGGGTGCCATTGCCTTCTCCAGGAGCCAGATTGCTTACATTTAAATCAGAGCTCTGCTATTTACTAAATATATCACATTGAAAAGTTACTTAAGAGATCCTTGTGTTTCAGTTTCCTCAAATATGAGATGGGGCTAAAAGTACCTCCTTTAGAGAGTTTCTTAGAAGAGGACATCAGTTGTCCTGTTTTATTGAACCTAAGAGGTGACTGGGTTTCCCTGGTGACGCTAGTGGTAAAGAACCTCACTGCCATTGCAGGAGGCACAAGAGTTGTGGCTTCGATCCTTGAATTGAGAAGACCCCCTGGAGGAGAGCATGGCAGCCCCCTCCAGTATTCTTGCCTGGAAAATCCCATGGACAGAGGACCCTGGTGATGGCCCACAAGGCTGCAAAGAGTCAGACATGACTGCAGTGAGTTAGCACACATGCACATAAGATATCTAAGATATGCGATTAAGACGCATAATTAACTTCAAAGATGCCAAAACAGGGAAAGATGATTGTCTTAAAATGGAAAAATATATGTAAAGCATCTATAAGGAGTAATTTATACATGTTGCTTATCATTGTGTTTTGAAATTGTCATTTATTGCTGTTATAATTTCAATTAATGAAATATGCATAAAGTGAGATAGACTGTAATAATCCATCTATGGCTACAAAAGTAGGTTTATTTTGGGAAGCCATGAAACGGGTTACAACCACCTCCATGAATTATCTCCACAAGCAGGCAAAACCAATGCCTCAGCTCTAAACATCAAGCAGCATTAGCGGAGTTAATTTTCTTAGGTTCATCCATTGCAAATCCCAATTCCAACAGCATCTGACACGCCAGCTCATGCATTCTACTGCCGGACCCTTAAGAAAACCAGCTTTATTAACTAAGTACTAAAAATAGTTTATAATCCAGAGCAAACAAGAACTGTTACACAGCCCAGCTGTGTTTTCCTTGAGCCATTTCGGAGGCTCTCCAGAATCAATTATCACTAGTAGTCTATTGTGCCTTACAGTTCCAGGGAAAGGTCAAGTTAAGTTAATTAACTTTCAATAACTACCAAAGTCTGTACGACGCCACTGCCAACCTTCTAATCTAACACGTTTCTGGGCATGTGCATGCTACCTAGAATCCCTGCATCAGAGAATGGGTCATAGATTGAGGGCGTCTGCTCCTGAATGATTTCCTCAGTGGATCAAAATTCTGAGCCGCTGTGCTTTTGAGACCTGACTGCAGGCTCCAGTAGGTATCTGGGCGTAGTGTTGCTGGGCTGATTCTCAGCTTCACAGAGAGGAAACAGGGTAGCTGTTATAAGGTGTATTCCTATGCAAACAGAACATCCAAAACGACCTTGCTTATAGGATCTGAGTGCTTTGATGTCCTCCATGGGAAGCCTCACCTTCTTTCTGCATAGGTCACACAGGACAGAACAAACCGGATCCTGTGACACGTAAAACCCTCCAGGACCCACAGTCGTGGTGTTTTATTGCAAATGCAAATGGAACGTAGAAATTAAACTGAGCTTTAATTGTGTTAACAGTTCCTCTGAATTTTCCTTAGAGTGGGGAAAGGGTGGGAAAAAAATGCTCCCCTGGTTAATGGGCAAAGGCATAATGTAAACAATGATTCTTTGGAAGATTAGCAATCCTGAAGAAAGCAATTAGAGAAAGAAAGATCATTTAGGCAGAAGCTAATGCTTAGTAGCTTGCAGCATGCTGTAGCTGTGCAGAATTTTATTTCCACATTAGATGGAATCCTTTCAAAGCTTTTTTTTTTTTTTTTTTAAACTATGAAATAGGAAAATTGAGTTTCCAATGATTTCAAATGATACCTAAAATCACATGAAACATGAGAAAACTTTTCAAAACTCCTGGGTTACTTTCCGCCTGTGACTCGTTGTAGCTATTTTGTTCTTCATGTATACCCAGCTGGGTACAATGCCTGGGATATAGTAAGTGAATTTGCTCAGTCGTGTCCCTCTGTGCGACCCCATGGACTGTAGCCTGCCAGGCTCCTCTGTCCATGGGATTTTCCAGGCAACAGTACTGGAGTGGATTGCCATTTCCTTCTCCAGGGGATCTTCCCGACCCAGGGATTGAACCCAGGTCTCCCACATTGTAGACAGACGCTTTACTGTCTGAGCCACCAGGGAAGTCGGTGTTCAATAAATGGAATAAGTGTTAGTTACTTGAAAGGATAAATGGATGGAAAGAGTAACTCTCACTAGAGAGAATATATATTGTATTCTTTCATTGTCTTGAACACAAGTGCTTCATTAATTTGTATTAATAGCTGAGTGAAACATTTAAGTGGTCAGGAGCTGTTCAGTGGTCCACGGTGAGCTAATTTGTCTATCCCATTTCATCCAGGCGGGAGGCAATCACTGTGCAGCTCCCCTAGAAATAAGTAGCAGAACAGAGAGGAGGGATCCCCAGACTTGAAATAGAAACTTATACCACTATCAAAATACATGTTTTGGTAAATCATATACATTTTCTGTCCCTCATTTTTTTTGCTTTTATTTTCACTTTTATAAAATGAAAACGATATGTATTCATGATATCTCAGCATAAATTGAATACTTTATGTGTGAATATTTTTCTAAATACTATAAAGCAAGACTTCTCAAACCATGTATGATGAAGGATCTGCTTTATATTTCTTGGTTTTTAACTTCCAATCCATTGAAAATGGATGCTTTTAAATCTCCACATGTTCATGTAACACTAATGTTAAGTTGATGTCAAGGATTTAAATATTTTCTTTCAGTTTCTACCTTATCTTAATGCAGAGCAGTAGGAAATGGCTAAGTAACCATCCAGGGTCTCCCACAGTTTACTCTTTGAGTTGTTATTGTGTTGAGTCGCCAAGTCCTGTCTGTCTCTTTTGCAGCCCCATGGACTGCAGCCCGCCAGGCTCCTCCGCCCATGAGGTCTCCCAGGCAAGAACACTGGAGTGGGCTGCCATTTCCTCCTCCAGGGGGTCTTTCTGGCCTAGGCATTGAACCCGTGCCTCCTGCACTGGCAGGAAGATTCTTTTTTTGCTGTTGTTGTTCTTTTTTATTTATTTATTTTTAATTTTAATTTTTACTTTATTTTGCTTTACAATACTGTATTGGTTTTGCCATACACTGACATGAATCTGCCACAGGTATACATGAGCTCCCAATCCTGAACCCCCCTCCCACCTCCCACCCCACATCCTCTCTCTGGATCATCCCCGTGCACCAGCCCCAAGCATCCTGTACCCTGCATCGAACATAGACTGGCGATTCGTTTCTTACCTGATAGTATACACGTTTCAATGCCATTCTCCCAAATCATCCCACCCTCTCCCTCTCCCACAGAGTCTAAAAGTCCATTCTATACATCTGTGTCTCTTTTGCTGTCTTGCATAGAGGGTTATCATTACTCTTTCTAAATTCCATATATATGTGTCAGTATACTGTATTGGTGTTTTTCTTTCTGGCTTACTTCACTCTGTATAATAGGCTCCAGTTTATCCACCTCATTAGAACTGATTCAAATGTATTCTTTTTCATAGCTGAGTAATACTCCCTTGTGTATATGTACCCCAGCTTTCTTATCCATTCATCGGCTGATGGACATCTAGGCTGCTTCCATGTCCTGGCTATTATAAACAGTGCTGCAATGAACATTGGGGTACATGTGTCTCTTTCAATTCTGGTTTCCTCAGTGTGTATGCCCAGCAGTGGGATTGCTGGCTCATAAGGCAGTTCTATTTGCAATTTTTTAAGGAATCTCCACACTGTTCTCCATAGTGGCTGTACTAGTTTGCATTCCCACCAACAGTGTAAGAGGGTTCCCTTTTCTCCACACCCTCTCCAGCATTTATTGCTTGTAGACTTTTGGATCGCAGCCATTCTGACTGGTGTGAAATGGNTCTGTTGATGGACATCTAGGTTGTTTCCATGTCCTGGCTATTATAAACAGTGCTGCAATGAACATTGGGGTACATGTGTCTCAATTCTGGTTTCCTCAGTGTGTATGCCCAGCAGTGGGATTGCTGGGTCATAAGGCAGTTCTATTTGCAGGTTTTTAAGGAATCTCCACACTGTTCTCCATAGTGGCTGTACTAGTTTGCATTCCTACCAACAGTGTAAGAAGGTTCCCTTTTCTCCACACCCTCTCCAGCATTTATTGCTTGTAGACTTTGGGATCGCAGCCATTCTGACTGGTGTGAAATGGTACCTCATTGTGGTTTTGATTTGCATTTCTCTGATAATGAGTGATGTTGAGCATCTTTTCATGTGTTTGTTAGCCATCCATATGTCTTCTTTGGAGAAATGTCTATTTAGTTCTTTGGTCCATTTTTTTGATTGGGTCGTTTATTTTTCTGGAGTTGAGCTGCATAAGTTGCTTGCATATTTTTGAGATTAGTTGTTTGTCAGTTGCTTCATTTGCTATTGTTTTCTCCCACTCAGAAGGCTGTCTATTCACCTTGCTTATAGTTTCCTTTGTTGTGAAGAAGCTTTTAATTTTAATTAGATCCCATTTGTTAATTTTTGCTTTTATTTCCAGTATTCTGGGAGGTGGATCATAGAGGATTCTGCTGTGATTTATGTTGAAGAGTGTTTTACCTATGTTCTCCTCTAGGAGTTTTATAGTTTCTGGTCTTACATGTAGATCTTTAATCCATCTTGAGTTTATTTTTGTGTGTGATGTTAGAAAGTGATCTAGTGTCATTCTCTACAAGTGGTTGACCAGTTTTCCCAGCACCACTTATTAAAGAGATTGTCTTTACTCCATTGTATATTCTTGCCTCCT
>SJYT01066248.1:0-30018 GCA_006410635.1 Cephalophus harveyi
ATCAAGTGAATCAAAATATAATGTCCAAGTGTTTCTCTAGTGTATTAATAATAATAACAGTAATCATATAACTGTCATTAATTTAAGATGAAATAATAGTATACTCAGCACATCTTATAAGATTATCTTATAAATTTTATAGAGGAAATTGTCTTCTAGGAGTTGTCAATTTCCGAAGTTACAGGTTCATAAATACCAAGTCAGGATTTTTAACCTGCTTTAAGAGTCTGTTTTGATTCCTCCACTTACTCAGATGAAATTTTTGGAAGGTTTGACTGATATTTAATGAATGTATTATTCTCAGAGGGGGAAAAGGCATACTTTCACTAAAAAATAATTGCCTGTAAAATCAATATAGTTGGCCCTTTAAATCCACGAGTTCTGAATCCTCAGATTCAACCAACCGCAGCTGGAAAATATTTGGAAAAACAGCTTTCCAGAAAGCTCCAAAAAACAAAATTTGAATTAGCTGTACTCTGGTGACCATTTACACAGTATTTATATTGTAGTAGTTACTATAAGTTATCAGAGATGATTTAAAGTATTCAGGAGGGTGTGGATAGGTTATACATAAAAACACTGTTCTATATAAGAGACCTGAGCATCTGATGAATTTGGTATCTGAGAGGTAACCTGGAACTGATCCCCCAAGGGACCCCTGTACTAAAGTGTATATTTTTAAACTCATGATAACAGGTAAAAGGAATTAAATAATAGTGATCATAATCACATAGTAATATACTATTATTGTCAATAATTAGTATGTGTCCATTCAGATTTTGTTCAATTATGTAATTTGACTCACCCCACACATAACATTTATAACATGCTATTTCATGTAGCAATGATTTCTCCTCATTTTCCACATAATTAAATGTTCATACATCACATCATTTTTATTGGCTCATAAAATGGGCTGTACCCATTTTATTTAAGCAACCTTTTATTAGCTATCATTTTCCCTAAATTTTCAGTTAGCAGCTCTAGGATGAATCCGTATAAAACCCTGCATTTATATATTCCTTGAACAATGATTTCTCCTCATTTTCCACATAATTAAATGTTCATACATCACATCATTTTTATTGGCTCATAAAATGGGCTGTACCCATTTTATTTAAGCAACCTTTTATTAGCTATCATTTTCCCTAAATTTTCAGTTAGCAGCTCTAGGATGAATCCGTATAAAACCCTGCATTTATATATTCCTTGATTGGAGAAGGAAATGGCAACCCACTCCAGTATTCTTGCCTGGAGAATCCCATGGACAGAGGAGCTTGGTGGGCTGCAGTCCACAGGTTGCAAAGAGTCGGACATGACTGAGCGACTTCACTTTCACTTGATTGGTTTTATAGAATATATTCTGAAATTGGGAATATATTTCCTATATTTTATTATTAATCAATTAGAAAATGTGAAAAATTGAAACATTTTCCCTTACAATAGCAACAGTGATTGATATACATGTAAAATTAAAGTCATCTTATGAAAAATGTGCATGACATATTAAAAAGAAAAGAAAATCAAAAAAGCTTTACAGAATTGAATAAATAATGAATAAATACAAATATATAGCATATTTCTGGATGTTACTATGTAGAATAACAAGGAAAACAAATTTGCCAGACTGGAGTTTTATCTTTTCCAAAGCTGATATTTCTATTCTGAAAACAAAGCATCTGAGCTTTGGGAGAAGTTCAAAGGTTATATGAAGCTCACACAAGTCTGTTGCTAGAATCTTCTCTATCATCCTTCTGCCACATATAAGATGTGTATAAGAGACAGGATATACATGTAAAATTAATGTCATCTCATGAAAAATGTGCATGACATATTAAAAAGAAAAGAAAATCAAAAAAGCTTTACAGAATTGAATAAATAATGAATAAATACAAATATATAGCATATTTCTGGATGTTACTATGTAGAATAACAAGGAAAAAAACAATTCTGGAGTCTATAAATTTAGTGCTATTCCTTTTGTATGTTTTCTGACACTAGAGTTCATATAGAAGAGAAAGCACAGAAAAATAGCATGTTATTTTTAAATTTATATATATAGATACCACACTTTAAATTAAATATATATTATTTAATATATATTAAGTTATGTATATAATTTTATTTTATAATGGCAACAGTGATTGAGAGAGAGAGAAATGAGCAAAAGTCTTAAGTACCCAGCTCAATGAATTTTAATTGGGTATAAACTCACTCCTGTTCCCGTCACACAAATTGAAGTAAAAAAAAAAAAGAATTGCATCAAAATACCAAAATAATGTTCTGCTCCTACTAAGCACTGCCCACCCTCTTCAATATAACTAGTTTCTAACTTTTAGCTCCATGACCTAATTTACCATATTTTAAAATTTGTAGAAATATAATTGATTATTATATATTCATGTGATTTTTTCCTTGTATGTTCTTTTTAAGTGATTTATTCATGATAGTATATATAATTGTAATTATTTTGTAGTCTTTGCTCTATAATATTAGCAAAAACTTAATTATATAAACATTTTATTATTTAAGCACAAAAGAATATTTTGTTTTGAGTTTAGAATTTTATGGCTCATATTGCTCTTATCATGTCTATGTATCTTTGGGTGAATATATGTACTCATATTTTTTAGATGCATAAATATGAGTGAAATTACTGGATCATAATATGTATAATTTAATCATCATTTAATACTCATTGGTCATTTGGATATGCTGTCTTGTGAATATATTCTGTTTCTGCCCATTTCTTTTTTCATAGTAGCTTTTTATTTATTTTGTAGCAACTCTTTATATAGGAATAATTTATCACATACCACAGGGCAAATATTCCTTCACACTGGAAGTCTTTCTCTTAATGGTGTTTTTTAAATGATATCTTCTGTTTCTTAATTTTAATGTATTTTGTTTAATATATTTCTTATAGATAACGTGTGTGTGTTGTGTTTAAAATAACTGCATACCCTAAAGTCATGAAAATATTCTCCTATTTTTTTTCTTAATAGTTCTTAGTGAAACAACTCTGCCTCTGTCTCATCCATTACAACCCATCTCCCTAATCTGTGACAACTACTAAGTCTGTTCTCCAGCTCTCTAGCTTTCTCAATTTGGTAATGGTATATGAGTAGAATCATATACTGTATGACTTTGGGGATTGGCTTTTTTCATTCAGCTTAATTTCATGGAGATTCATGCAAATGTTGTGTTTATCAACACCCTGTCCTTATGACTGAATAGTTTTCCATGCTATAGATGTACCACAGGTGGTGTAATAATTCACCCATTTAAGGAAATCTGTGTTGTTTTCCAGTTCTAGTCTATAACAAGCATCCCGCTAACAACATGTGTTTACAGGTATTTATTTGTGTGAACATAACTTGCATTTCTCTGGGATCAATGCCCAGGAATGTAATTACCAGGTGGTTTGGAACGGCTGGAGGTTTAGAACTCTGTCATTTAAAATCTTGGGCGTCTTCACATTCATGGTTTTAGAGCAGAGATAAATTCAAAATATGCAATATTTTCCTTAGATAATGTATGCTAAGTCTCTCAGTCGTGTCCAACTCTTTGCAAGCCCATGGACTGTAGCCTGCCAGGCTCCTCTGTCCGTGAGACTCTCCCGGCAAGAATATTGGAATGGGTGGCCATTTCCCGCTCCAGGGCATCTTCCCGACCCAGGAACTGAACCTCTGGCTCCTGCACTGGCAGGCGGGTCTTTACCACTAGCGCCACCTGTTGCTGCTGCGGCTCCGTCGCTTCAGTCGTGTCAGACTTTTGCGACCCTATAGACTGTAACCGCCAGGCTCTTCTGTCTATGGGATTCTCCAGGCAATACTGGAGTGGGTTGCCATACCCTCCTCCAGGGCATCTTCCCCACCCAGGGCTCGAACCTGCGTTTCTTATTTTACTGCATTGGCAGATGGATTCTTTACCACTAGCACCACCTGGGAAGCCACCTACTTTCTTATAAAAATCATGACCTTAAGATCAAGTTCAGTATTTATGGCTTATTTTCCCAAGAAATTTCCTTAGATTCCCTGCAAACAAACTTTTTTTTTTTTTTTGCAGGGGAGGGTGTATGAGTTTGCATGATATTCTGTGAAAAATCTATCCAGTGCAAACAAAATTCCTTCTCCAAGAGAATCTCCTTTTTATTCTCCCATTGCCACTTCTGTTATGTGTTTCCCACGAGTTCAACTGGCATGCCTCTACTCTGAAAGTGAACACAGTCTAGACTGAAGCCGAAATATCTACTGCAAAGAATGATTTGTAAATGGACAAACTGACCTAATTGTCCATTAAAATGAAGATATTAAGTGGGCTAACTAAAGCCTAAATATTTTTAATGAGAACAAAGATCCAGAAGCAAATCTTCAACAAAGACAGAATTATCTGTATACATCAAAGAGAAAAATTCACCTTCAGGAACTTTCAGGGCTAAAAGACTAACCTCATCATTCTTCTTGAGCCCCTAAGAAATTCTTCAGGCAAGTGTGACATAGTGATAAATTGCTTTTTGGTGTTTACTAGTATTGGGCGAGTCTGAGAGAAAATAGAAATATTCAGAGGTCAAATGTTACTGACTCTCTGGCTCCCAAGTGTTTGTATGAACAGTTGTGAAATAAATGGGAATTCATTTTGAAAATGTACAACACACACAAAAAAAAAATTCCAAAAATTTTTACAGCTGACAATGCATATATGGTTTCTTAATTTTCTCTAATAATGGAAAATACCTCCATAGTAAGTATAAAAAATAAGTTGCCATATGAGAATTTAAACATTTGTGTTTTAATAATTAAAAAAACTCAAGTTATACATGTTGAATTCCTTACCTCCATTTTTGTGGGTGTGGACAAGCTTCCCAGGTGGCTCAATAGTAAAGAATCTACCTGCCAGCAGGAGACACAGGTTTGATGCCTGAGTCAGGATGATCCCCTGGACAATCCCCTGGAGAATTCTTCCTAGGCAAGAATACCCACTCCAGTATTCTTGCCTAGGAAATCCCATAGACAGAGGAGCCTGGCAGGCGATAGTCCATGAGGTCACAAAGAGTCAGATTCAGATACTACTTAGCGACTTAACAACAAGCCATGTACTTAATCATGCTGCTGCTAAGTCACATCAGTCGTGTCCGACTCTCTGCGACCCCATAGACAGCAGCCCACCAGGCTCCCCTGCCCCTGGGATTCTCCAGGCAACAACGCTGGAGTGGGTTGCCATTTTCTTCTCCAATGCATGAAAGTGAAAATGAAAGTGAAGTCGCTCAGTCGGTCCGACCTTCAGCGACCCCATGGACTGCAGCCTACCAGGCTCCTCCATCCATGGGATTTTCCAGGCAAGAGTACTGGAGTGGGGTGCCATTGCCTTCTCCGTACTTAATCATAGAGACCTAATATTTTGTAATTTTTCTTAATACTGTGTTGTTTTTAATATATCTATTTTTCATATTAAATAGGTAATTATAATAATGAACAGATTTCAGATATACTTAATTTATTAAAGTATCTTAGAATTATTACCTATATTCATATAAAACCAGTTTTGTTTAATAATTATATATTAGTTACTAATTTATGATTTTATATAGAGAATCCTTGCGTCTCTCAAGTAGTCTATTTCAAAATCATTTTTAAAAATACAAGAAATTTAAAATAATATTTATATAACACTAAATGAAAATCTTCATGATTCTAGTTTCTGCTGTAAAATAAGAGGATATTTTTTTCATCTCTGACTCTTATTATAGAGGTTTTCAATCTGAAATAATGAATTAAAAGTACAAAGAGGCTAAATATGTGTTTTAACTATAAGTCATTCCTTACTAAATTTCAACATTATAAACTCTCTGAAACAGAACTCAGCCAAGCATGTGTTGAAGGATTATAACTTCAACAAAGTGAAAGTCGCTCAGTCATCAAACTCTTTGCAACCCCATGGGCTATAAAGTCCATGAAATTCTCCAGGCCACAATACTGGAGTGGGGAGCCTGTCCCTTCTCCAGGGGATCTTCACAACCGGGGATCGAACCCAGGCCTCCCACATTGCAGGGGAATTCTTTGCCATAAATATTTTCTGTTTTCTAACTAGAATTAGCAAGATTGAAGTTCCTTTTGGTTGGGCTTCCCTGGTGGCTCAGTGGTAAAGAATCTGCCTGCCAATGCAGAAGACACAGTTGTGATGCCTGGGTTGGGAAGATCCCCTGGAGAAGGAAATGGCAACCCACTCCAGGAATCTACTCCAGCATTTTTGCCTGGGAAATCCCATGGACAGAGGAACATGGTGGGTTATAGTCCATGGGTTCCCAAAAGAATCGGGCATGACTTTGCAGCTAAATAAGTTTCTTTACATTTGTCCTCTTGCTCATTTTTCCATGCACTTGTAATGTGAGACTTAAATAATATGTGTGTGTGTGTGTGTGTGTGTGTGTGCAAGCGCATGTGTGAGACTGGTGAAATTGCTAGGTGGTGTTTCTGGGGGCTCCAAGGAACACTGGTCCTTTATGTCTCAGAACAGAAAGAATTCAGCAAGAGGCAAAGTGATAGCTAAGAAGTGATTTATTAGAATACGATGCTTGTGAAGATTGCAAGCAGGTGGAGGAGAGGGTGCCACATTCTGAGAACTTAGTGGGCTACAGTTTTATAATCACAGGAAAAGTGGGGAGGGGGAAAAGACCTCTTTCTTCTTCATTCTTGAGTAGACATCATGCTTCTAGCATCAGCTCCTCCTCCAGGTTAAGCAGGGGAGTTTTTTTTGTCCCTTTATGGTCAAGCTAGGACTGTAAAAATTATTTCAGGTCTCTATACAGTGAACACCTTTCCATAAATTATTATGCCGAGAGCATATCCTAGGGATCGTTAACTTCCGGAGCTCACTGGGCAGGATGTGAGTCTCATGCCACCGTGGTTATGTTGTTTGGGGCATGTCTCATTCTTTATTTGCAGGATTTTGTTGCTAAGCAAGCCTGCTTGGTTTCAAGGTTAAGTAAATGTGCTTTCTGGAGTAATCATTAACTTCCAGGGGTCTCTTGCATTTTTTTATTTACAATCCCCTAGTGGGATTAACTATTTAATCACTTACTTTGTTCCTTTACTCTGTCTTTGCTTGTAAACTAAGGATACTTTTAAATAATCATTATTAAATTATGTCAGTCTGTGTGGCGGCCCAAGATATATAGTTAAACTCTTTAAAGTACTCCTGTTAGATTCAGTCATTTGTGGTATCTAGGAATAGTTTGGATTCTTGCAAGAGCTATTCAGGGAAGAATTTTCTCATTAAGGTACTAACTCCATAAACTGATTACCATAATTTACATGAATATTTACAAAAATTATGTTATCAAATTCAAATTGCTAAAAACAAATAACTCCAAACGTTAACAGCTTAAATAACAATACATATCAATACTTAATACCTCACGTAATTTTTGTGTGTCGAAAAATCAAGAGCAACTAAATTATGTGGTTTGGCTCAGATTCTCTGATGAGGTCGCCTTCAAGAAATGCTGGCAGGGACTACCATCTTCTGAAATCTTGACTGTGTAGATGCCCATCTACACCCTGCTAGTGCTTGGCTGGAAGCCACAGTTTCTTCCTGTCTGAACTTTTGCTTGAGTGTTGGCATGACACAATAGTTGACCTGCTCTGGAATGGATAAGGCAAGAGAACACAAGGTAGAAGCTTTCTTGAAAGTCACATTCCATAATTTCTATAGTATCTTTACTGTTTATACAGCTTGACCCTGCTCAGTGTCAGAAGGAAATACACGGGTACATAAATACTCGTGCATTTATGCATTTGGTCATAGAGGTCATAGATTATTTGCATGGAGGTCATAGATCATTTCAGACAATATCCTACCTCAAATGGCCAATTCTGTTAGGAATTTAAGATCATATAATAGACAATTGTTAAGGATAATAGCATTACAAAGAATGTGCCCTTCACAGATGTTTATTTTCAACCACTTTACATCCTTAGAAAGTACATTTAAATGTTATTATTATTTACTATTGAAATATGCCAGAAAGTAGTGATACTGTATATCACAGCGTTATATTTCCTTACTAAGGGTAAACTAACATTAACTTTAAGTGTGTGTGCAGAGTAGCTTCAATTGTGTCCGATTCTTTGTGACCCGTGGACTATAGCCCATCAAATTCCTCTCTCCATGGGATTCTCCAGGCAAGAATACTAGAGTGGGTTGCCATGCCCTCCTCCAGGGGATCCTCCCGACTAAGGGATCGAACCCACATCTCTTATGTCTCCCGTATCACCAGGGTGGTTCTTTACCACTAGTGCCATCTGGGAAGCCCAAACTAATGCTAACTACAAGACTCTAAAGCTACTCTTGTCTCTTGTATCTCTAAGTAAGTAGACTTAACAGTTCTATGATCATTTTTAGCAGTGTCTAAAATGAGTCAGGCTGCATCTTCTAACTTTTGGTTAGAGTTAATCCTTCTTTATTGACTATTATCTCAAATGTACAAATTAAATCTAGCTTTAATTTTGCAGATTATACTCTGTGATAACTATTCAAGTGTGCATTTTCTGCTCATCCTGATTTCCCACAAAGTGCTAGAACTAGGGTGGTTCAGATGGTAAAGAATCTGCCTGCAGTGTAGGTGATACATTTGAATCCTGGGTCGAGAAGATCCTTTGGAAAAGGGAATTGCTATCTACTCCAGTATTCTGAAGCAACTAATACTTTCACTTATACTCTCTGATATCTACCTAATTGTGAATTTTTTACTCATGCTTATTTCCCACAAAGTGCTAGAACTGAGAGAGAAGTCAGCTGGAAACAGTCAAATAAAATGTTAGCAAAGCAGTGCCCTTTAAGGCATTTCACCTGTGGTAACTCATTTTCTTTCTCCCCTCTTACTAAGAGTCCCTCTCTCCTACTTTGCACCTAGGAAACCCTTTTAAAAATGAAATGTATAATTACATCCCATTCTCTTGGTGAATGTGTGAGTCAATTATAGTAGAAAGCAAGTTTAAATACAATAAGGAGATCAAATTTGCCAGACTGGAGTTTTATCTTTTCCAAAGCTGATATTTCTATTCTGAAAACAAAGCATCTGAGCTTTGGGAGAAGTTCAAAGGTTATATGACGCTCACACAAGTCTGTTGCTAGAATCTTCTCTATCATCCTTCTGCCACATATAAGCCAGCCAGTGTTAGAGGGAACATAATACAGGGAATTTCATTTTCAATGAGGGAAACTTGAATAAGTTGTTTTGTGAATTCTTCCTTATTCTGAGTTTTAGAATTATAATATTTTTCAGTGTATGTAAATCATTTTTCATTTGTATGTATAACATTGACTTAAACCCATGATAATTCAGATCGGATGTCTTTAGATTTTATGACTGTTCTTCATAAATTGGGATTATGCTCCTGATCCTGTATCTTTGATTCAGGAAAGTTCCCTCCTATCCTTCAGATCCACCACAATTCCTCTGTCATTCAAGCAAAGAATTATGGGAAAAATTAAGAAAGAAAGATATAAAGGATAGTGAAAAGAAAGTGAAAGTCATTAAGTCATGTCCAACTCTTTGCTATCCCATGGACTGTACAGTCCATGGTATTCTCCAGGTCAGAATACTGAAGTAGGTAGCCTTTCCCTTCTCCAGGGGGAGCTTCCCAAACCAGGGATTGATCCCAGGTCTCCCTCATTGCAGGTGGATTCTTTACTAACTGAGCTACCAGGGAAGCCCATAACAGAGGGAGACTATAAAAATCACACATCTCATAATGGAACTGTACTGTCACTTTAGTAAGATAGAAGGGTTCATGGCCCGGTAGGCACCAACATACTGAAGACTATGATTTAAAAGAGGAATTGGTAAGAGAATGATGCAGAGAGCAGATTTCAAAGGCAATGTCTGCCAGTGACCACGTTAGAAATGTAGGAGGCAGAAAGAACCTTCCGTAAACTTGGATATTGTGGTCTTGGGCTTCCCAGGTGGTGCTAGTGGTAAAGAACCTGCCAGCCTACGCAGGAGATATAAGAGACACAGATTCTATCCTTGAGTCAGAAAGATCCCCTGGTGGATGGCACAGCAACACACTCCAGTATTCTTGCCTGGAGAATACCATGTACAGAGGAGCCTGGCAGACTACGGTCCATGGGGTCGCAAGGAGTCAGGCATGAGTGAAGTGACTTAGCATGCATTGTGGTCTTATTAAAGATGCTCTCCACTTTGTGAAAATAGACGGTTCACTGTTTTTCCATTAATAGTAAAGCTTTCTCTCATGTAATTAAATCTTTTTCTGATTCCACACTTTCTCAGAAACTATGATTTTTAACCTGGTTTTGTATAGATACATCTCTAAGAAATGACTGTAGTAGTTATACTGGAAAAAAAAAGTAATTCATATGATATTTTAAGTACATAAATCAGTACTCTGGACTAACACTATGCTGAGTTTGATTAATGTGAGATGGTGACATTTTCTGTGTAATGCCAAAATGGTCATTTCTTAGTGAGGCAACTCCCTTTGAACTGAGCCTAGCCTCTGAACATTTATGTATTTAACAAGTTCATCATTGAAGGCTGAATAGTGTTTTCCAAAGATGTCCACGTTCAAACGCCCTGCATATGTAAACACATTACTATATTGAGCGTGTGTGTGTGTGTGTGTGTGTGTGTGTATGTGTTAGTCTCTCAGTCATGTCCAACTCTTTGTGACCCCATGGACTGTAGCTTGCCTTCTTTTGTAAATGGGATTCTCCAGGCAAGAATACTGGAGTGGGTTGCCATTCCCTTCTCCAGGGGATCTTCCTGACCCAGGTTTAGAACCCAGGTCTACTGCATTGCAGGCAGATTCTTTACCATCTGAGCCACCAGGGAAGCCCGTATAGCATATAAGACTTTAGAAATGTGTTTAAGAATCTTCAAATGGGGACAATATCCTATAATATTCAGTTGGGACAGATTTAGTCATACAGGTCCGTGTAAGACAGAAAGATCTAAGTCAGAAGACGTGAGCGTAGAAGCAGAGGTTGGAGCTATGAATCTTGAGATGGAGGAAGATGCCACAAACCAAGGAATTCAGGCAGCTTCTAGCAGCTGGAAAGAGCAAGGGAGCAGATTTTCCCGTTTCCAGGATGAATATGCTGCTGCTGCTGCTAAGTCGCTTCAGTCGTGTCCAACTCTGTGCGACCCCAGAGACGGCAGCTCACCAGGCTTCCCTGTCCCTGGGATTCTCCAGGCAAGAACACTGGAGTGGGTTGTCATTTCCTTCTCCAGTGCGTGCAAGTGAAAAGTGAAAGTGAAGTCGCTCAGTCATGTCCAACTCCTAGCAACCCCAGGATGAATATAGCTCTGCCAATAAATTGATTTTAGCTGGTAAGACTGACTTTGGGCTCCATATCTCCAGATAGCACAAGTAATTTTCTTCTGGGGAATAGAGCAAGGGTTTTTGGACAGTCTGTTGTCTCACATTCATTTTTATTAAATTCTATGTTTTATGTGTGCATGTTAAAATCACAGTAACATTTTTTTTAATCTTAGACATATTTTTGATACCATGGGATGGAGGGTTTGGGGGAGAATGGATACATGTATATGTATGGCTGAGTTTCTTCACTGTTTACCTGAAACTGCCACAACATTGCTAATTGGCTATACCCCAATATAAAATTTAAAGTTTGAAGTTTGTAAAAAACAGATATCATTAAAATCTTCCCATAAGAAACTCCTAGGCCTGTCGGCAACAGTTGTGAATCCTTCCAAATATTGAAATTTTTAATAGCATCATGGTTAGATAAATTTCCTTAGAGAATAGAAAAATAAGAATGGTTTATTGAGGCCACATGTCAATTATATTACAACAAAAGGAAAAACATAAGCCAGTTTCTTCTTTAAATGTGAATGCCAAAATTCTAAAACTAGTATCAAATTGAATCAAATGACATATAAAAGTACCAAGATTGAGTTTGTTTCAGATAAACATGGTTGGTTAAATTTGAAACTCAATGCATGTCAGTATTTTTATAGATTATATGAGAAAAAACATTATGTTCTTTTCAATAGATAAAAATTAAATAAAATTTAATGTTAATTCATAGTAAAATCCATAGCTAACTAGAGAGATGAGAGATTTATTTTATCAGATAGAGTATTTAAGCATATTTATTGGTAACATAATAAAAATATTCCCTTATAAGCCTTGTTTCTCCAGAAACAAAACCAATAGGACTTATATATAAAGATGAGACATGTATGTTTATAATGACATTCACTATAGCCTTCATATAGAAGCAGCACAAAGTGCATTAATAGCAGTAGGAGTAAAGATTGGCATATATATATATATAATATCACAGTAATACTGTATACCATTGAAATCATTGAACTACTGCTATACATTATGAAGTGAAAGAACCATATATATAGAGAGATATAAAACATATATATATATATATATATTTAAGTAAAAGAAACCTCATACAAAAGTTAGCATCTTAGACCATTAACTTATTTCAAGTTCATATGCAGCCAAGGAAGAAGGAAGGGAAGTCGCTCAGTCGTGTCCGACTCTTTGCGACCCCATAGACTGCAGCCTGCCAGGCTCCTCTGTCCATGGGATTCTCCAGGCAGTAGTACTGGAGTGGATTGCCATTTCCTTCTCCAGGGAATCTTCCCAACCCAGGGCTCGAACCCGGGTCTCCCGCATTATAGACAGAGGCTTTACCCTCTGAGCCACCAGGGAAGTCATAAAGATTACTTTTTGATAGGGAATCGATGATAAGGGGGCATGTGCAAGCCATTGGTGACATTAGAAATGTTCTAATTTTTTAGCTAGGTGGTGACTACAAAAACGCTTTTACTTTGTAAATATCATTAATATGCATTTTCAAGTGTATATATGCCATGCTACATGTGTGTTTTATTTAATGAAAATGTACTACAGAAATGGATACAGTTTCAAACCATTTCAAATATCTAAAATAGAAAGACTGGCTGCAAGGAAACAAAGCCACTCTTAAAAACATCCTAGATCAGAAAATAAAGTTTAACTGGTCCGTGGAGACTGGAACTGCATGTTAGCAGTCAAGGTTGCTTCTTCCACTTTGGCAGGGGTGATGACTGCCTCTTGTCTCTGTTTCTCTCTCCATGACCTCGCCATCATTTGGATCGTTTTTTTGCTTGTGAACTTGAAAGTCACTCAGTCGTGTCAGACTCTTTGCGATCCATGGACTATACAGTCCATGGAATTCTCCAGGCCATAATACTAGAGTGGGTAGCCTTTCCCTTCTCCAGGGGTTCTTCCTAACCCAGGGATGGAACCCAGGTCTCCCGCATTGTAGGCGGATTAGTTACCAGCTGAGCCACCAGGGAAGCCCTTTTTTTCTTGCTTAGTCATGCTATTGGTAATTTCACTAATACATAATTTTGGTACTTGTGGGTCACTTTGGTTCACCACACCACTGATGTTAAATCATGTACTAGGCCAGTTTTCACTTTAAGTACCTGCAGTCACCTAATATACTTCATCAATCAGAGTCTACATTCTAGATTCCCAGGAGATAGTATGTTTTGTCAGCTTGATTCAGGTACCTGTCTTGGACCCAGTCTTAGGTAATGACTATTAAACTGTGTGATAATTAGAGTCTTCAACCAAGGTATGTAAATTAGCAATATGAATATTTTTTTTCTTTTGGGAAGAAGTGGTTCTCAAACATTTTGTTCTCATCCAGTCTTAATTTATTGATACCTCAATGCTATTATTCACATAGATATTATCTATCAATATTTTCCATATAAGAAATTAACAGCAAGAAATTATAAAATATTATTTACTTCTATAAAATAATAATTCATTGCATATTAGGTTGTCACCAGTTTTATGAAAAATAACTATACTTTCAAAAACCAAAGGAGAGTAAAAAGAGTGGCATTGTTTCACATTTTTGCATATTTCTTAAATGTCTGACTTAATAGAGGCTAATTTATTTTCACATATCTCTTTATGTTTTCAATCTGTTGCAATATCACATATGTTGTAGTCTGAAAAACTCCACTGTACACTCAAGAGGCAATGAAAGTGTAAAAGAAAGGTAGCATTTTATAAAAATATTTTGATCTTCCAGATGCTTGAAAGAGTATCCAGCATCCAGAACAAAACTTGCAGATGTGCTGGAAGGAGGATATTTTGGAGGCCACGTAGACTCAAGTTCAAATTCCAGTTGAATCAGTTATAGCTTTCTAAACCATATATATATATTTTTTTCATCTGCCAGATGGTTCAGTAACTACCTCACACAATTATTGGGAGATGGTTTTGAAGAAGACATGAGATAATATGAGATTATTCACAACTACTTATAACAATAACACTTTCAATAGAATGTTTCTTTCATTGCACATTCACTGCGTCTCAATTTTTTTTTGTACTTGTTTTACACAGATTAACTCACAACAGATCTATGAGTTAAGTTCCAATTTGTTTCCTTTTTATAGGTGCAGAAACTCAGAACAATAGTATTACTAGCTTAAGATAACAGATCTAGTCAGTAGAAGAATAGAATATGAACTCGGTTATTCTAATGCCAGGCTTTCCCTGGTGGTTCAGTGTTAAAGAATCCACCTGCAGCGCAGGAGCTTCAGGAGATGGGGGGTTTGATCCCTGGGTCAGGATGACCCCCTGGATTAGGGCATGGCAACCCACTCCAGTATTCTTGCCTGGAGAATCCCATAGACCGAAGAGCTTGGTGGGCTATATCATTCATAGGGTTGCAGAGAACTGGACACGACTCAAGTGACTTAGCCTGTGTGCATGCATTCTGATGCCAGAGACCTTTTTCTTGGTGTTGAAATGCTATCTTTGTTTGGCAATTACAACTTAATGAATGTTAGTGTTTTCTTAACTGTCATGCTTTACTCTAAGGTAGAAGCTACTTGTTATTTAATTTAATCTAGTGAAGGTCAATAATGATTCGAATTCTGTATCTTTCTTGGACTCATAAAAGTGTATAAAAGGATAGATTCGCTGCCCTTCTTAGCCATCCTCCATATGCAATTCTCATTTTTTCAGGATAACTAATACTTTAACAAGCACTTATAATGAACTGGATGCCATTCTGATTTAATGTTCACAACAACCTGCCAAAGAACCTATGTGTGTATATACCTTTCACAAGTAAACATGAAGGAAGTGGAGACTTAGCCACTTGGTCTCCGGGAGAGAGGCAGGTGAGGACAGAGCTAGCATTTACATACTCTAGCACCAGAGTTCATTCACTTAACCACGAGTTGCAACTTCTTTGTTCACCTATAATATTGTAGAAGGAAAAGAAGGCAGAAACACAGTATAAATGTATAACTCTTCAGTGACATTTTATTTGAACTATTATATCTCAGAACATCAAAATCACACAGGAAAAATCTACAATGTCTTGATAGTGTAGAGTATCATTATTGCAAATTATTCCTTTCCCTAGTTTGATTTTATTTATTTTATTTATTTTATTGATTTTATTTTATTTTATTTATTTTATTTATTTATTTATTTATAGTTGATTTATAATGTAGTGTTTCAGGTATACAGCAAATTGATTACTTCAATATTTATTAGTTTATTCTTTCTATGGCTGAGTAGTAGTCCCATATACGTGTGTGTGTGTGTGTGTGTGTGTGTGTGTGTGTATCACATCTTTGTCCATTCATCTGTTAATGAACATTTAGGCTGTTTCCATGTCTTGACTACCTACTCTAACTAGTGCTCGTATGAACATTGAGGTGCATGCATCCTTTCAAATTAGAATTTCTTTGATGTAAGCCCAAGAGTGGGATTTTTAGGTCATATGGTAGCTCTACTGTTAGTTTTTTTTTTTTTTTTTAAAGGAACCACCATAAGCAAGCGAGTAAGTGAAAGTCACTAAGTCTTGTCTGACTCTTTGCAACCCCATGGACTATATAGTCTATGGAATTCTCTTGGCCAGAATACTGGAGTGGGTAGCCTTTCCCTTCTCCAGGGGATCTTCCCAACCCAGGGATTGAACCCAGGTCTCCTGTATTGTGGGCAGATTCTTTACCAGCTGAGCCACAAGAGAAGTCAAAGGAACCTCCGTAGTGTTTTCCGTAGCGGCTACACCAATTTAGAGTCCTACCGATAGTGTAGGAGGCTTCCCTTTTCTCAACACTCTCTCTAGAATTTGTTATTTGTGTACTTTTTGACAATGGTCATTCCTACTGGTATGATGTGGTACCTCACTGATTTGTATTTCACGAATAAGTAGCAGTGTTGAGCATCTTTCCATGTGACTATTGGTCATCTGTATGTCTTTTTTGGATAAATGCCTGTTTAGGTCTTTTGCCCATTTTTTGATTGAGTTGTATGAGCTATTTGTATATTTTAGAAATTAAGCCTTTGTTAGTTGCATCATTTGCAAATATGTTCTCCCAACCTGTAAGTTATCTTTTTGTCTTATGTCTTCTTTTGCTGTGCAAAACTTTTAAGTTTGATTAGGTCTTGTTTGTTTATTTTTACTTTTATTTCTGTTGACTTAGGAGACTGACCTAAGAAGATACTGGTATAGTTTATGTCAGAGAATGCTTTGCCTATGTTCTCTTTTATGAGTTTTATTGTGTCATATTTTGTATTTAAATCTTTATGCCATTTTGAGTTTATGTTTGTGTGTGGTGTAAGAGTGTTCTAGCCTTTTGTATATACATGTGGTTGTCCAACTTTCCCAGCACCACTTTCTAAAGAGACTATCTTTTCTCCATTGTGTATTCTTGCCTCCTTTGTTGAATTTTAGTTGACCATAGGTGCATGAATTTGTTTCTGTTGTCCCTATTCTGTTCTGTTGATCTATATGTATATTTTTTGCCAATACCATGCTATTTTTATTAGTAAATCTTCAGCTATTGTCTGAAGTCTGTAAGGGCTATGCATCTCATATTGTTGTTTTTTCTCAGGATTGCTTCGGCAATTCTGGGTCATCATTCTGTGATTCCCTAAAATTTAGGATAATTTGTTCTAGTTCTGAGAAAAATGTCATGGGTAATCTGACAGGGATCTCATTAAGTATGTAGATTGTTTTGGGTAGTATGGCCATTTTAACAGTACTAATTCTTCGAATTCAAGAGCATGAAATAGTGTTCTTTCCATTTCCTTGAAACAGCTTTGAATCCCTTTATCATTATTTTGTAGAAGTCATCAGGTGTAATTTTTTCACTTCCTTGTTCAGATTTATTCCTAATTATTTTTATTTCTCTATTTTTCTTTGATTCCATTTTAAAAGTTTTTTTTTTTTATGTTTTGTTGTTAGCTTAAAAATTCAACAGATTTTTGTATATTAATTGTGCATCCTGGTGATTTGCTGATTAGTTTATAAGTTCTAATAGTTTTTGTGTGGAGTCTTTAGGGTTTTCTAGATAGAGATCATGTTACCCAAATATAATGGCAATTTTACCTCTTCCTTTCTGATTTGGATACCTTGTATTCCTTTTCCTTTCTGATTGCTGTGGCTAGGACTTCCAGTATTAGGTTGTTCAGTTCAGTTCAGTTCAGTTCAATTGCTCAGTCGTGTCCGACTCTTTGCGACCCCATGAACTGCAGCACACCAGGCCTCCCTGTCCATCACCAACTCCCGGAGTCTACCCAAACTCATTTCCATTGAGTCGGTGATGCCATCCAACCATATTATCCTCTGTTGTCCCCTTCTCCTCCTGCCCTCAATCTTTCCCAGCATCAGGGTCTTTTCAAACAAGTCAACTCTTTGCATCAGGTGGCCATAGTATTGGAGTTTCATCTTCAACATCAGTCCTTCCAATGAACACCCAGGACTAATCTCCTTTAGGATGGACTGAATAGAACATAATGAGCATACTTGTGTTGCTTCAGAATTTGGCAGGAAGGCTTGAAGATTTTTCCTGTTTAGTAATATGTTGGCTGTGGGCTTGTATAAGTAGCTTTTATTATGTTGAGATATATTCTCTCTATGCTCTACACATTTTGGTAAGAGTTTTTATCATGAATGGATGCTGAATCTTTTTAAAATATCTTTCCTGCATCTATTGAGATGATCTTGTGGGTTTTCATCTTTTCTTTTGTTGATGTGGTATATCATATTATCAGGATTGCATATGTTGAATCACCCTTGTGATCCTGAAATGAATCCAACTTGCTCATGGTGTATGGTACTACTTTTTATGATTTGTAAGATTTGATTTGCTGATATTTTGTTGAGGATTTTTATATCTGTGTTTTTTAGAGATAGTGGTCTCTATAATTTTCTATTTTGGTAGTGCCTTTGACTTTTGTATCAGTGTAGTAGTAGGTTCATAGAATGACCTTGGGATCATTTCCTCCTCTTCAGTTTTTTGGAAAAGTTTGAGAATAGGTATAAGTTCTTTCTGTGTTTGATAGGATCCCCTAGTGAAGCCACCTGGTTCGGGATTTTCGTTTGCAAGAACCTATTTTATTTATATTTTTTTTTGTTGTTTTTTGTTTGTTTGGGTGTTTGCTTGTTTTTATTTTTTTTCTATTTAATGTTAATCTGTTTTTATTAAAATATTAATGTAAGAATAATGCACGTTTGTCTTATAAAACTGTGAAAGAAACGGTAACTAACTTACTTTCATAAGAGAAGTAAGATAATGGGTTACTATCTCTTTCTAAGTTACATTTCCATATTATATTATTTATTTTTATATAGATTTATTTATTTTAATTGGAGGTTAATTACTTTACAATATTGTATTGTTTTTGCCATACATCAACATGAATCTGCCACAGGTATACGTGTGTTCCCCATCCTGAAGCCCCCTCCCTCCTCTGGGTCGTCCCAGTGCACCAGCCCCAAACATCCAGTATCATGCATTGAACCTGGACTGGCGATTCATTTCATATATGATATTATACATGTTTCAATGCCATTCTCCCAAATCATCCCACCCTCTCCCTCTCCCACAGAGTCCAAAAGACTGTTCTATTTCACTTCATGCAATTAGTCTATTTAGACTGTTTCTTTTTGATTAGCTTTTGGCAGGTTTCAAGTTTCTAGGAACTTGTCCATTTCTATTAGGTTGTCCATTTTGTTGACATATAACTGTTCATAATGTTCTAATGATTTTTAATTTATGCTGTATCAGTTGTTATGTCTCCTCTTTAATTTCTCACATTGCTGATTTTCAAAAACCTAGCTCTTGGTTTTACTAATTAATTTCATTGCTTTTAAAATCTCCATTTCTTCTCTGGTCTTTATTGTGGATATTTCCTTCCTTAGGCTAACCATACATTTTGCTTGTTCTTTTTTTGATTATTTCAGGTGGCATATTAGGTTGTTTATTTGGAATTTTTCTTGTTTTTGAGGAGGGCTTATATTGTTATAAACTTCTCTCTTAGGACTGCTTTTGCTCATCCCCTAGATTTTGTATGGCTATTTTCTCATTTTTGTTTGTCCTGAAGTATTTTTAAATTATTTGATTTCATCTTTAACCCATTGGTTTTTTAGTAGCATACTATTTAGCCCCCATGCAATCATTTTTTCTCCCTCATTACTGATTCTGTGGTTTAAATCTACTATCATGTTGTTGTCAGAAAAGATGCTTAAAATAAACTATCCTCTTAAATCTACTGAGATTTGTTTCATATCCTAATACATGGTCTGTCCTAGAGTATGTTCCATGTACACTCAAAAAAAAGATTTATTTTGGATATAGTGGACTATTTATCAATTAAGTCTAACTCTTCTATTGTGTCTGGAGAAGGCAATGGCACCCCACTCCAGTACTCTTGCCTGGAAAATCTCATGGACAGAGGAGCCTGGTAGGCTGCAGTCCATGGGGTTGCTAAGAGTCAGACACAACTGAGTGACTTCACTTTGACTTTTTACTTTCATGCATTGGAGAAGGAAATGGCAACCCACTCCAGTGTTCTTGCCTAGAGAATCCCAGGCTTGGGGGAGCCCGGTGGGCTGCCCTCTATGGGTTCGCACAAAGTCAGACACAACTGAAGTGACTTAGCAGCAGCAACAGCAGTTCTATTGTGTCATTTAAGGTCTCTGTTGCCTTGCTGATTTTCTGTCTGGAGGATCTGTTTTTTGATGTCAATGGGGTATTAAAGTGTCCTACTATTACTGTAGTCCTGTCAGTTTCTCCCTTTAAATCTGTTAGTATTTGTTTTATGTGTTTAGGTGCTTCTACACTGGGTGCATACATGGTGACAAGTGTGGCATCATCTTGTTGTCTTTAACTTCTTTATCATTATATGAGTGAGTGATAGTCGCTCAGCTGTGTCTGACTCTTTACAACTCCGTGGACTGTAGCCTACCAGGCTCCTCTATGCATGGAATTCACCAAGCAAGAGTACTGGAGTGGGTTGATATTTCCTTCTCCAGGGAATATTCCCTACCCAGGGATAGAACGCTGGTCTCCTGCATTATAGGCAGAATCTCTACCATCTGAACCACCAGGGAAGGCTATCATTATATAGTATGCTTCTTTATTGATTTCTTTTTGTGTGTATGGCCCTCTCAGTTTGCTTTAATGGTCAGTTGTCTATCAATGATGATGATCAATAACACTGTAGTCCTATATTTAGTTATATTGAACTGCTTTAGTGGTAAAAATCTTTAGTTGAAAGAGAGAGAGAGGGAGGGAGGAGGAGGAGGGGGGTAGAGGAGGAAGATGTTAGAATTCAAGAAAGTTTGAAATTTCTTTTTTTTAATATAAATTTATTTATTTTAATTGGAGGTTAATTATAATATTGTATTGGTTTTGAAATTTCTTAATGAAACTTCCCGAGAATAACTCCTTCTCCTCTCCTCCTCTCCCACTTCCTCCCTTCCTCCACTCCTCTTTCTCTCTATTCCTTTCTTCCTTCTTTTTCCCTTCCTTCCTTCCTTTTTTAATGGTGAGCTACCTCAGAACCTTTGTATTGGGGTCAGTATTCTTGGTTTATCTGTGCTAGATTTTTACTTACATAAATCATTTTCCAAGTGTGAGTTTGGGCTTGTTTTTGCTGTTTTGTCTATGTTATAATTTTGTCAAATATGGGAATTAGGTTTGTATTCATTTCTAAAAATAGCATCTATAAGTTTTATTTTTTAAAAGTTTGAGATATAGGTGACGTATAACATTATATTAGTTTGAGGTATACAACATAATGATTCAATATATGTATAAACTCCAAAATGATTATCACAATGTCTAGTTAACATTCATCATCACACTTGACAGATCTTTTTCTTATGATGAGAACTTTTAAGATCTACTCTGTCAGCAACTTTCAAATATACAATACATTATTATTTAGTCACCATGTGGCACATTACATTCCTAGGACTTATTTTATAACTAAAATTTGTACTTTTGGATCACCTTTATCAGTTTTGCACAAACCAACCCTCTCTCTTTACAATTGACAATGAAAAGACAAAATAGCATATAAAGTCACTAACACAGATAATGTTTTATTAAACAGAAAGTTGTCATAGGTGTTTTTTAAATTAGGTGAACAGTTTATTTACATTATTCCTTTCCTATATATCTTCTTTTTTATTTACACTATTCCTTTCCCATGTATCTTTTTTGATCTTATGTTCAGTACAGTTCAGTTCAGTCGCTCAGTCATGTCTGACTCTGTGCCCATGAACCGCAGCACATCAGGCCTCCCTGTCCATCACTAACTCCCAGAGTCTACAAAAACCCATGGCCATCGAGTCAGTGATGCCATCCAACCATCTCATCCTCTGTCGTCCCCTTCTCCTGCCCTCAATCTTTCCCAGCATCAGGGTCTTTTCAAATGATTGAGCTCTTCACATCAGGTGGCCGAAGTATTGGAGTTTCAGTTTCAACATCAGTCCTTCCAATGAACACTCAGGACTGATCTCCTTTAGGATGGACTGGTTGGATCTCCTTGCAGTCCAAGGGACTCTCAAGAGTCTTCTCCAAAATCACAGTTCAAAAGCATCAATTCTTCGCCACTCAGCTTGCTTTATAGTCTGACATCCATACATGACCACTGGAAAAACCATAGCCTTTACTAGACGGACCTTAGTCAGCAAAGTAATGTCTCTGCTTTTTAATATGCTGTCTAGGTTGGTCATAACATTGCTTCCAAGGAGTAAGAGTCTTTTAATGTCATGGCTGCAATCGCCATCTGCAGTGATTTTGGAGCCCAGAAAAATAAAGTCAGCTACTGTTTCCACTGTTTCCCCATCTATTTGCCATGAAGTGATGGGACCGGATGCCATGATCTTAGTGTTCTGAATGTTGAGCTTTAAGCTACCTTTTTCACTCTCCCCTTTCACCTTCATCAAAAGGCTCTTTAGTTCTTCTTCACTTTCTGCCATAATGGTGGTGTCATCTGCATATCTGAGGTTATTGATATTTCTCCCAACAATCTTGATTCCAGCTTGTGCTTCATCCATCCCAGTGTTTCTCATGATACACATAAGTTAAATAAGCATGGTGACAATATACAGCCTTGATGTACTCCTTTTCCTATTTGGAACAAGTCTGTTGTTCCATGTCCAGTTCTAACTGTTGCTTCCTGACCTGCATATAGGTTTCTCAAGAGGCAAGTCAGGTGGTCTGATAGTCCCATCTTTTTCAGAATTTTTCACAGTTTATTGTGATCCACACAGTCAAAGGCTTTGGCATGGTCAATAAAGCAGAAATAGATGTTTTTCTGGAACTCTCTTGCTTTTTTGATGATCCAATGGATGTTGGCAATTTGATCTCTGGCTCTTCTGCCTTTTCTAAAACCAGAATGAACATCTGGAAGGTCACGGTTCACATATTGCTGAAGGCTGGCTTGGAGAATTTTGAGCATTACTTTGCTAGCATGTGAGATGAGTGCAATTGTGCAGTAGTTTGAGCACTTTGGCATTGCCTTGGGATTGGCATGAAAACTGACCTTTTCCAGTCCTGTGACTGCTGCTGAGTTTTCCAAATTTTCTGGCATATTGAATACAGCACTTTCACAGCATCATCTTTCAGAATTTGAATTAGCTCAACTGGAATTTCATCACCTTCACTAATTTTGTTCTAGTGATGCTTCCTAAGGCCCACTTGACTTCACATTCCAGGATGTCTGGTTCTAGGTGAGCTGTCTCTTATACACATCTAGATGTGTATAAGAGACAGACTTTGGTCACTAAGCATCATCTTTCAGAATTTGAATTAGCTCAACTGGAATTTCATCACCTTCACTAATTTTGTTCTAGTGATGCTTCCTAAGGCCCACTTGACTTCACATTCCAGGATGTCTGGTTCTAGGTGAGTGATCACACCATTGTGATTATCTCAGTCGTGAAGATATTTTTTGTACTGTTCTTCTGTGTATTCTTGCCACCTTTTCTTAGTATCTTCTGCTTCTGTTAGGTCCCTACCATTTCTGTCCTTTATTGAGCCCATCTTTGCATGAATTTTCTTGAAGAGATCTCTAGTCTTTCCCATTTTATTGTTTTCCTCCATTTCTTTGCATTGATCACTGAGGAAGGCCTTTTTATCTCTCCTTGCTATTCTTTGGAACTCTGCATTCAAATGGGTATATCTTTCCTTTTCTCCCTTGCTTTTATCTTACCGTCTTTTCACAGCTATTTGTAAGGCCTCCTCAGACAGCCAATTTGTTTTTTTGCATTTATTTTTCTTGCGGATGGTCTTGATCCCTGTCCCCTGTACAATGTCACGTACCCCCATCCGTAGTTCATCAGGCACTCTGTCTCTCAGATCTAGTCCCTTAAATCTATTTCTCACTTCCACTGTATAGTCATAAGGGATTTGATTTACATCATACCTGAATGGTCTAGTGGCTTTCTCCTCCAGATCTAATGTATATATCATTAACTATTATAAAATATTAATCATATACAATGTGCTTTATTTTCTCTAGATGGTTTTATGTTCTCTCTGTGATGGTTTTATGACATGATTTTAATATTTTGTATAGGATCTCCCAGTAGTAAGAAAGAAAATGAAATGTCAAGTTAAAATGAGAAGTATCCTTAAAGGAAACCACAGTTGCTATGTTAGGCAGTATTTAACAACTTTTCCAATTTTCTAATTTTTCAGGACTGCTTAATTTTCCTTTCATTGGTCTCTGTTCCATTAATAGGTCTCAAGTTTACTTCAGTGGCTCAATTGCTAAAATCATAAAATGCTGAGTGAAAACTATTTTGTTAATCTTTTTATAACAAAGGATAATCTGAAGCAGGCACCCTTGTGGCAGATTTTATTTTGAATTTTTAGTAGAACATGGCCTCCAACTGTAGCTATAATTTTAACTTCTCATTGACTGTCAGTTGTAAATATAGGAAAAGATGTGCTACTTGCAGAATATTCCATAAAAGGTTTAAAGATTATACATTTCAACATATTCAGCTGACAACCCATGCTTTACTGCACATAAAAATAATCACATATTGAAAAGAAAATAAACACTTGATGAACTATAAAGCATGTAGGACAAGTTGTATTCTTTGAATCATGTCTCAGAAAGGCAAATGAAATTTAAACAATGATGACATAAACAATCAGTTAATACTATATATTATAATGACATAGCATACTAAGCAATATAATTACTTTGATATTTTAAAGAGTAAGCACATTTCTTCAGTAAATTCACCAATTTAGTCTTATATAACTACAGGTTGATATGTATAAAGATTCCAGTTCATATGGTATTTTCAAACCCTAGTTAATATTCAAATTGCAATCTTTATATAAAAATATGTTGACCATATAAAAGTGAATTTTTTTAAAGCTATGCAACATTGTGAAACAAACAAAAATGATCGATTCCAAAGCAATAATTTGAGTAATAATAGTACCTGGATGTTTGTGTCAATCTTTATGGACTATGTCTCTCATTAGACATAGTAAAATTCCTGTAAATTCTGAAAGAGGCAATAAATAACTGAAAATGTAATACTGGACAAAACATCAATAACCCTTTGTCTAAATCTTAAGAGCTATAAGTGCCAAAGTCAGACTTAGAAATCAAATAAATTTTAAATACCTAAGGGAAAAAATGAGGAATTTGTTGGTGTAGTAGATGATCAGTAGATAGTTATTATGTGAGGTCCTTAATGCCCATGACATGGTTTTAGAGTATAAACTGCTCTTTTTTTTTTTTAAATATCCTTGAACACTTTAACAATGTAGCAGCATTTTCCACAGTAAGATTTCAAACCTCTCTTTAAGTAGTTCTTTATTTCATTGGTCAAGACCAACAACTGCAACCATTAGTTTTTAACCCTTAGATTCCGGGGAGGGAGGAGGGTGGGAGGTTCAGGACGGGGAACACGTGTATACCTGTGGCGGATTCTTGTTGATGTATGGCAAAACCAATACAATATTGTAATTAACCTCCAATTAAAATAAATAAATTTATATATAAAAAAAGAAAAAAATTCAAAAATATAAATTATGGTAGAAGTATGCCATATAAAATTTATAAAAATATAAACTATGATAGAAAAGAGGCCAATCAAGTTCTTCCTGTCTGGAAATTCAAGTACTACACGTGGGTGTACAGAATTGTGTGCACATAAAAGTTTAGTTCATGCAAAAATAAGAAAACATCAGGAGTTGCTGTTGATCTAGACAATGTTGCACAATTTTCATCCACTCTTTTGGTGTCGCTGGTTTCTGAGCATTTTGTAGAATACATTAGTCACACACACACACACACACAAAAAAATTAGCTGAAGAGTTTATTTAGAATGTAGTTTCAGACCATGCCCAAAGATTGTGATTCTGTAATTGTAGATTGGGGCTCTAGAATATGCATTTTGGGCCATCTGAGACTCTTGAGAGTCCCTTGGACTGCAAGGAGATCCAACCAGTCCATTCTAAAGGAGATCAGCCCTGGGATTTCTTTGGAAAGAATGATGCTAAAGCTGAAACTCCAGTACTTTGGCCACCTCATGCGAAGAGTTGACTCATTGGAAAAGACTTTGATGGTGGGAGGGATTGGGGGCAGGAGGAGAAGGGGCCGACCGAGGATGAGATGGCTGGATGGCATAACTGACTCAATGGACGTGAATCTGAGTGAACTCCTAGAGTTGGTGATGAACAGGGAGGCCTGGCGTGCTGCGATTCATGGGGTTGCAAAGAGTCGGACACGACTGAGCAACTGAACTGAACTGTACTGAAGCATTTTGTAAGCACAGCTTGTTTATAGTTTTTTTGTTGTTGTTGTTTGACTTTTGTACTTAAAGGTTAAACTACCTTGAAAATCAAAGAATCCAAGCACACAGCTGCTTTTTAGGATTAAATGCATTCAACAGCATGTTGCTACTATTATCAATTTGAAAACACTAAGTATATAAATGCTTATAGTTTTTTAAAGATAATGAAATGCATCCAATGATATCTTTGTAACTGAGTCAAATTTCACACTCTTCCCTTCTTTCCTTTAGTAAAGAGGGCTTATATATAATAAACATCTCCTCCAAATTATGAATATGTATTTTTCTTCTGGAATTGTCATAGGGCTTTATTTCTAAGATTGCAAGATCATGTAATAATGAAAAATTTTTTGTTACTTCTTTCCATGTCTTACCTTCACTTTTATCAAAGTGAGTCTGTATTGATGCTATGCTGTCAAGGCATTAATATTTTGGGGAGTTAAGATACAAACTATTTTTTTAATTGAAGTAAAACTATGAAATGAATCTTTGCATTTTGTATGTTTTGTATATAATGTCTCCTATCTCAAAGTCACAAAACATTCTGAGCTCTGTTTATTTAACAATAAGGTTTCCTCAATAACTGGCAGACTTCTGATCGATTGTAATTATTTCCATATGTCAGTAACAGAAAACTATTACCTAGACAAAATTTAAGCTTTCTTTTCTTTCCTTATACTTCACCTCTATGCCCCTTCCCTTAGATGTGTATAAGAGATATGAATGCACACCTATGCTAATGTTATGTACAATGAAGGATGGAAAATAATAGGATATTCCCAAAATATTTTCAGAGTGAATTCATGAAACATATTTAAAAGAACAACAACAAAATTGTGTATATCACTTTTGAATGCACAATTATTTTCTCACACGTGAGTAAAATATTATGACTTATGTAAGGTGAATTTCACATAATACTTAATCATGTATTAATGGAAGGAGATAAAAAAGATAGTCACACTGATTATGTGTCATAAAGAATTTTAATAACCACCTTAGGATATGGCATCTCCTAAATTTTGATATTTGATATACTACTAAGTAGTAAGAATATACCAGTTTAGTTTTATCAGTACCCAAAATTTATTCACCTTCATTTGCTTGCTAGGGTACAGTCCACCTTGACTATAATATCATAGAAAATGAGCATGTAGAAAACTTGACTAAGCTCATCAGTGAGGAATAAATACAGTGGAAAAACAAAGGGGATCCAAAGACCACTTGAAGCATTGGGTATTTATCAGCATTTAAAAATTGAATATTGGACTAAAAAAAGATTCCTTGGCTAGATATAAAACTTCAGAATGATAACCTTTGATATTATCTTTTCTAATGAATGACCCTCTGAATTTGATCTGACAAAAAAATCCCATGTTATCTTGTAACATACAGAATATTGACCTTTAATCACCAGTAGAGAGTCCATAAGACGAAGAGATGTACTAGATATTAGATACTTTTTGAGCACTCTATTAAAATAAGGCTTTGATAGGACATGCCATCTTCCTGCTGCTTTATTTCCAAGTTTCGGATAATTTTTCTTACTATTTCTTCTGGCCTCTCCTTGTATACACATCTCTTCTATAATATTACTGTCTAGTTTATGGCATCATTTAATAAATTCTTCCCCTCTCCCTTTGCCAGAATAACACTTCCCTGGAGAGAAGGAAGTAATTAAGTGTGTGAATTCAAAGGGCCTCCCTGCAGGGCTATAGGCATCACGCTAAGTAAGAGTAAATAGAAATTGTTTGAGATGTCAACAATTAGAGCAGGCATAGTCAATAAGAATTTAGAGGTAAGATTAGCAATAGATAAGCCACTAAATAGGAAATATTTCTTTTGAGAGTTAATGGAATTTTTATTTCGGAAATTCTGAGAGTCTTCGTGCTCTCTGTGAGCATACTAATGTTTCGAACAGACTTTTCCTTCTAATTTTAGACATTTTGGATGTTGCATTAGAAATGCCTTCATGTTTTGAACAGATATAATTAAATGCTATTTAATGTGCCCTTCAGAATGAGACACTTCAATAATTTACTGTACTTCATACCATGGTGCTTAAGTCCAGAGCAGTGATTACACCAAATTGATCTCTTGACATTTTTCACAGCACTTCATTTTCAAAGTAGTTGGTCTTGTACACATGCATATCAACCAAAAATATTGCAATTCAGAGGTGCTCTTCAACAAACTGTCAGATAAATCTGTCCTTCTTCAATGCTTAATTCACTTGAAAGCTGAATCCTATAGATTTGATGGTTACCTAAATGAGTGTAATTACTCTTCATTTTAGGGATTCTAAAAATGCGTCTTCTTGTTTAAAATTACTCAATTTGCATTCACCTCAGTACTGTGTGGATGTTATTTGTTGTTTGGGAGCCTAAATTAAATAAAATCTCATTTAATGTATTTAAGTGCCTAATATAGCAAAGGTTCTGCTTGTGATGCCCTGGATTTTTTTTCTTTCCTTTTCTTTTTTTTTTTAACTTCTGAATTATTTCATCTCTTGTTTCTACAAAATAGAGATTAAGTGTTGGTTCATAGGGCAATTAAAGAGTAGAAAAGAAAAGAGATAGAAATATACATAGAAATTAATCTGAAGGAGACAATTTGTTTCACTTTCCCCAAATAGGAGCTTTGCTCCTTTGACATTCCCTAAGGCCGTGCCTTAGGATTTGGTTTTATGTGGATTATTTTCATTAAGTCACTTGGTAGAACATGGGGCTTCAAGCAATGGGGCTCCAAGCAAACAATTTATAATATTGTTTTGGTGGTGGTTTAGTCGCTAAGTAGTGTCAGACTCTTGCGACCTCATGGACCCGCCAGTATCCCTGTCCATGGATTTCCCAGGCAAGAATACTGGAGTAGGTTGCCACTTCCTTCTCCAGGGGATTTTTCCCACCCAGGAATGGAACCCAGGTCTCTCGCATTGCACGCAGATTCTTTACGGACTGAGCTATGAGGGTACATAGATAAATATCTGCTCTTAAAATATACAAATAAGTCTTTAAATCTTTATGTAAGATGTAAATCAGCATGAGGTCAAATCAAACACTGAAAAGAGACCATCATTCAGACCCAAACAAGGAGCTCCAACTAGGTTTTTTAAAAGAAACATCTAATCGAACAAATCAAATAAATTTCTTAAATATCTGTCTAATCTCTCTCTGATGCACACATATTCCATCACCTTTTGAAAAGTTTAATATTCTTTTTTTCTTCTTCTGAATGCTTCAGCTAACATTTACCAAATGTTTCCTGCAGCCACAACATTGCTCCAGTATTTACAGTAAATACTTTATGTCTGTTCTTTTACTAACACTCAACAACAATTTCATGTTTTAGACTTATGATTTTATCACAACTTAGTAAATAGCAAAGCAGATATTTCAAGACATTAACCCACTATCACATAGTTAATAAATGGCAGAACTGAGTTTTAAATAGTAACTTGGAAATTTTAGGCCCATCTTTTTTCTATTTTATCATTATCCTTACAAATATGTCAATTGTTACAAGATCAGTTTTTGATAATCTTCCACTTGGGTTAAGAAAAATAAGCTAGTTGGTACATTTTTAAAGAATTAAAAGTCTTCTTACGTTAGGAATTCATACAATTTTTTAAATAGGGCATTCTTACCACCCTGTCTCTTATACACATCTTATTGATATTTCTCCCAACAATATTGATTCTAGCTTGTGCTTCATCCAGGCTGGTATTTCACATGAGATACTCTGCATATAAGTTAAATAAGCAGGGTGACAATATACAGCCTTGACATACTCCTTTTCCTATTTGGAACCAGTGTGTTGTTCCATGTCCAGTTTTAACTGCTGCTTCTTGACCTGCATACAGAT
>SJYT01066248.1:30263-73191 GCA_006410635.1 Cephalophus harveyi
GATAAAATATGTGTACTTTATATCTTCTTCTTTGAATAACTGCAAAACTAAATGAAAGAATTAATATAAATTATCTCACAGTAACTCTTTACTGATTGGGTCTATTAACTTTTTACTTTCCATCATCTACAGAAATAACTTGGGAAGTATTGCAATATTCATATCCCTTTCTTGCAATAATGGGACCATGAAAAGCTTTGTAGCCTGAGTTCTTTGTAGTATTTTTCCATATCCCGTTTTTCTGTTGTGACATTTTATGAAGCATAAGTTCACTATATAAGTATCTGTAATTAGTATGTTATGGAATTCTGGTTGAAGCATTGCCATTTTGTGTGTTTAAAGCATATTAGCAATCTAATCAAATTTTGATTCTCTATTTCTCTTTTTCATAGACATTGGCAATTATTGATCAATTTAACAATTAAAATTATATTTCTAAGTTGAAATCCTCCCAAATTTCCAATACAAAAGGGAAGAGTATTTTGGAAAATGCCCTTTTATCCATTCTATCCACCTTAGTTTTCACAAATAGAAATACTTTACATAGTGCTCGATAACCACCTTTATACACATCAGAAATGAGTATATAGTGTTTTCATGTCAGTAATGAAAGTGGTAATTAATCATCATGATAACAACCTTATTAATAATTTTCTATCAGATGCTGTATGTGATACTTTGGATGTACTATAAAGGTATTCAAAATGATTTTGGGAATAGTTATTATTTTCATTTCTGGGAAAGCATCTTGTCCTAGATTTCATATGAAGTAGGTAGCAGAACATATCCACCAACACTTGCTTCTTAGACCAAAAACCATGCTCCTAATTTCCTACTTTGGGGCTTCATTTGACAGTGAAATCCCCTGTTGGAATCATCAGCATTAGTCTATTTACCTGTTTTAGGTCTTACATCAAGGCTATAGTGTTCCAAAAGGAAAGGGAATTATCTATTTCTTCAGTCTGTGCTACTACAAACTGCACATAGACAGTTTTGGACAAGTCAATTGAAAAACAACAACAAAAAAAAATATATACAAAATAATGTCAGTAGCTTCATTGTATTCCTTTTTGGACACATGCTGTGAAGCAGTTATGTTTAGTCCCTTTCGATTTACTCTTTCGTGTCCTTATCAACTACACTACCATGAAACTCCTTCTGTTTGCATTGTTGCATAATTTGTTTAAATGTTTCTTTGGAAGAAAATCCACAACTACTATTGCTCAATCGAAGCATGCACCCATTAAAACACTGAGGTGTACTCTATGGTACTGTTACTTAGAAAGACGGTCCCAGTATTGCTTTCATAGTAGTGAGAGGTGAGGGTGATGATTTCCCCCACTTTCAGTCATATGTATGTGCTTAGTTGCTCAGTCTTTCTCTGACTCTTTGCACTCCTGTGGATTGTAGCCCACCGTGCTCCTCTGTCCATGGGATTTTCCAGACAAGAGCAATGGAGTGGGTAGCCATTCTCTTCTCTAGGGTATCTTCCCAACCCAGGGATCAAACCTGCATCTCCTGTGTCTTTTGTAATGGCAAGTGAATTCTCTACTGCTGAGCCACCTGGGAAGCCCTGTAATCATACAATGAAAATGGAAGTGTTAGTCTCTCAGTTGTGTCTGACTCTGTAACCCTATGGACTATAGCCTACCAGGCTCCTCTGTCCATGGGATTCTCCAGGCAAGAATACTGGAATGGGTTGCCATTCCCTTCTCTGGGGGATCTTCTCTGCCCAGGGATTGAACCTGAGTCTCCTGCATTGCAGGTCAATTCTTTACCATCTAAGCCCTTTATAAATCACATTTCCTCCTCTTCCTTCTTTCCTGTCTTCATCAGACGCAGACACTGATGAGCTCATCTCTTCACCTGAGGAATTCCTCTCACAGCCTGCTACCTCAGAGTCCAAAGGTTGATTTGAGTCTCAAAGTCACAAAACATTCTGAGCTCTGTTTATTTAACAATAAGGTTTCCTCAATAACTGGCAGACTTCTGATCGATTGTAATTATTTCCATATGTCAGTAACAGAAAACTATTACCTAGACAAAATTTAAGCTTTCTTTTCTTTCCTTATACTTCACCTCTATGCCCCTTCCCTTCTCAGATCTAGAGATGATCTAGAATCAAAGTTAAGTGTAGAGGTGAAATTCTTAATCTAATTGTTCAAACCACGTCATTTTGTTCAACTGACTCTTCTTAACAAGTGTTTCTTCTTCTTTTTTTTTTTAACTCAAAGTATTTTCAAACATGCCTTTCAGTTGTTGGGGTCCACATTGCAGTCAGCTTTTACACACTTTTAAAACTTTGGACTATCTCTGTTTCCCTTTGTCTCTTTCTGCTTAAATACGAAGAAATACTGTGATAATCTCATTTTCATAGTATTTTCATGAAAAGTGAAAGTGACAGTGTCTGTCTTGGTGACCCCATGGACTGTAGCCCACCAGGCTCCTCTGTCCATGTAGCCATTCCCTTCTCCTGTGGATCTTCATGACACAGGGATCGAACCTGTGTTCCTGCATTGGCAGGTGGCTTCTTCACCACTGCACAGTCATTAATAGCTGTCAGAGTCTGATTGATTTGTCACTTAGCATACTGTCAGCCTTATAAGTTATAACAGATGATAATTTAAAAAAAAAAAAGATGCCACTTCATAACATGATACAGGACCCAACTACAAGGTGCTAATACTAATTTTGATATTGGCTGGAGGAATACTAGAAGCTTGAATAGCCAGATCCCACAATGCTAGTAGTTTAACAAAGTAGAAGTTTATATTCTGCTCAAATAAAAATAAGTTGGGACTAAAAGTAATTCTGTTCCACATTGATTCTGAGCCCAGGGTCCTTCCTTCTTGACTATCTTACCCTACTCTAAGGATGTAGAATGCTTTTGACATGTTCAGCCATACAGCTTTGGCTAGATCTTTGGGAAGGGAACGAGATGTTACACAGTTGAATGTCAAGAAGGAAAGAGAAACTGTTGGTAAACATAAGCCTGTTGTTTAACTGCTTGGAAGCAATAAACACTGTAAGGGATAACTTTAATTTTAGCTGCCCTGTTGAAGTTGGGACATAGTCTGAATTAAGAACAAAGATAAAGATACAATATTGTTCTTTTTTAAAAATTTATTTTCCTAAGGAGTAAAAAGAAAAGCTAATAGGAAAAATGCATCTTCATGATGTTTTTTCAATGAAAGTGATTCAGAACTATCATTTGACTGGAAAATTTTAAAAATACAAGGACTTGAAATATATTTACATATATCTACCAAATAAAAGTTAAACATATTCTTTGTCCTCGATTTAACAACCTGATGTATCTAATTCTATTTTGGTTACTTGCCTTAAAAAAGAAACAAAATTATGATTATATATATATATATATGTACATCCTTCATGGAAGAAAAAGCACAATGTATTTTCAAGTACTATCCTGGGATTCCCCAGTTACATTAGAAAAAAGCAAAATTGACAAATGAAGTAATGCTTTTCTCTTTCTCTAGGTGAACCTCTTGCTAATTGAGGCCCCATCAAACCCTACTAGCCAAATACTATTATGTCACAATGCCAAACCCTAAATTCCTTCAATAGTTATGCATTAAGCATCTCGCATATGTGAGAAATGGTGTGATTTAAGGGGAATTCATTAATAAATGACACACATCTACCTTAACAGAATTATAGTTGGATATAATGGTTATCAGATAATATTTCTCTGATGGACAGATGTTCAGGATCACCTGTGAACTCATTAGACAAGCAGTCTCAGGCTCCACCAGCAATCTGTTTTTAACAAGCCTTCTGGGTGATTCTGATGGGAGCTAAAGGTTGAGTATCACTGGTCTAATGAGATCCTCTAGGGGATGTTACGATATATTAGAGAATACACATCCCTCCCCACCCTATCTTGTCCAGAGCATCTTTCTAAATTACAACAGTAAATAGTCAAGCATGTAAGAACTGAGTGCAGCTTTTTTACCTGCATTATGTCCTGTGTACAGTATTAAGATAAATATTCCTGTAAATAAGTGACAGCAGAGAAGGTCTTGCAGGTATTTGGTAAGCAGAAACATAATCTAAAATGCATATATATGCATATGTATATGTATAATAAAATTCAGTTCAACAAGCATGCTTTTACTTCACTTTATATCAAATCTGCCCTTTCCTCTGGAAAGTCTATAAATATAAAGATAATATGGAACAAATCTAAAGGAAAGATCATGACACAGAAAGAAAGCTATTCTGTTAAGTATAACAGTAAATATAGATTATCTGATTGAGAATTATTTAATTCTTATCTTTATTTGAGCTAAGATTAAAAGGAAAGTATGGTTAGTTACATTGTGATTGTTACTATAGAAACATGTAGAATGCTTTATTGTATTTTCATAAAGATGCGGAAGATATAATTAAAGTCATTAAAAGATCCCAAACTCAGTAGCCTAAAGGCAGCAGGCATAACCTGAGCAATTAGGGCTGAATGGGAAGGTAAGAGGAGTAGGGAAGACTATGATGACCTGGAGATGATGGGACACTTAAAATGAGCATTTATCTGTCATCTCACAGAGACTGCTAACAAACTGAGTAGACATCAAATTTCAACAGATTTCCAAGTTTTTTGAAAGAAGTTAGAAATTTGTATTTTTAAGTAAAATCTCTACGTGCCTTAAAAGTAAATTATAATTCATGCACAAGGAGATCCAACCAGTCCATTCTGAAGGAGATCAGCCCTGGGATTTCTTTGGAAGGAATGATGCTAAAGCTGAAACTCCAGTACTTTGGCCACCTCATGCGAAGAGTCGACTCATTGGAAAAGACTTTGATGCTAGGAGGGATTGGGGGCAAGAGGAGAAGGGGACAACTGAGGATGAGATGGCTGAATGGCATCATGGACTTGATGGACGTGAATCTGAGTGAACTCCGGGAGTTGGTGATGGACAGGGAGGCCTGGTGTGCTGCGATTCATGGGGTTGCAAAGAGTTGGACACGACTGAGCAACTGAACTGAACTGAACTGATAATTCATGCCATTGCATTGGAAAAATGACATGCTTCTGAGTGAGAATATGCCCCAGAATATCCACTTGTTTATAAACTGTGCGTTGCATCATATATTTATACAAATTAAAAATAGTTATTTTTGAGTTTTGTATCAGGAAAATAATTTGTTTCTATTTTGAAACTATGAAATACAAAAAGTGAAAATGCATCCTTTTGAACTTGGGTACCCAAAAGCTTTTTAAGTCCTTGTCTTCAAATTTTGGTCAGCTATCAGGAAACATGTAGCCATTTCCGATTACATTTTCTGAAAGTTTTCGGTTTCGATATTTTGTTTTCCCTATGTCTCCCTTTATTGATCATTCCATTTTAAAAATGTATTTATTTTTAATTGAAGGATAATTGTTTTACAATATTCTGTTGGTTTCTGCCAAACATCAACATGTATCAGCCATAGATATAGATATGTACCCTCCCTCTTGAACCCCTGTCCCACCCTATCACACTCCTCTGGCTTGTCATAGAGCATCAGTTTGAGGTCTCTGAGTCATAGAGCAAATTCCCACTGTTCCCATTTTAATTTTGGTCTGTTGTATTTTATGGTAATGTGAAATCAGATATTCTTCTGGCATCTCAAGTTGGTAAGTACATGTGTAATTACATTTACATACAACCCTCGGTTGCAGAGTTTCCATGCATATTTTGAACAGGGAGTTTGGATTCTGGAATGGTTCAGTTCAGTTCAGTCGCTCAGTAGTGTCTGACTCTTTGCGACCCCATGAATCGCAGCACGCCAACCCTCCCTGTCCATCACCAACTCCCAGAGTTCACTCAGACTCATGTCCATCGAGTCAGTGATGCCATGATTACACCTATAAAAGATTTCTGGGATTTCTCAGAGTACCCATCACTGGATCCTCAGCCCATATCCCACAGTGGCAGATGCTAGAGAGCTGCACCTGTGAGACTCTATCGCCTAGAACACAAGCATCTTACTGCTGGATGTGAAGTAAAGTTGAACATGGTATAGTCATCTCAAGGCATCCCGTGTCCCTGAAAACTCTGAAAATTCTGTGTTCCCAAAGGAGTGTGTCTCCGAATGATTGTGCCTGCAAACTGTAGTACTTTCATTCTCTTTGCTGCTGCCACCAGTGATGAGTTATCACTTACACAGGCCCAGTGTAGATTTTCAATGAGATAAGTAGATCAGGGCATGATGGTACTTTAAGATGAGGGGCAATTATGTTTCCTTCTCTCTGAGAAGGAAAATGGTGGTTTCCTTCTCTCTGAGGCATGCTGAGGTTTGTGTGTTTGGTTTTAACAGAGTTACTGCTTAAAATCTAAGTCCTCTGCCTCAATACACGTGGGCCTTTCCTCTAAATTCCTATGGAGTAACATGATGCTTGGATTGATCATCAAAATCCATTCAGTCCCCAAGAATGACCTCTTTGGGGACTTCCCTAGTGGTCCAGTGGCTAAGGCTCTATGATCCCTATGCAAGGGGCCAGAGTTGATTCCTGGTCAGGGAACTAGATCCCACATGACTCAACTAAAGGCCCCACAGGCTGCAATAAAGATTGAAGATCTTTGTGCCTCAACTAAGGCCCAGCACAGCTAAATACATAGAAAATAAGAAATGAACAAGCAAATAAATTAATGTGTAAACAATAAGTAAATGTTAGAATGACTGCTTCTCTCCAAGAGCATAAAAATTAGTCCTCACCTTAAGTGCCAGAGACAGATGCCCGCCTCATGTTTTTTATTTTTATTTTTTTAAAGTTTGTCCTTTAATGAAATTTTATTTCATCCACATCCATCCAGTTCTTTCAGATATATGGTCACGTCTTTGGAAGCTAGCAGGTCCATGGCAGAGGGAAGCTATAATACAGAAATATGACTTACCTCCAGAGAGTTACTCTGGACCTGTGTACTTGTGGGAGAGGGCATGTATTAATTTTCTATTTCTGTATAACTAATCAGCATACTTTTAGGCACTTATCAAACTTATGTATTAGCTTGTTAGTTTCTGTGCAGAAGAGCTCAGGCACCACTTAACTAGGTCTCTGCTCAGGGTCTCAAACACTGCAGTCAAGATACCAGCCTAGTTAAAGGATTCTCATTGGAAAGCTTGACTGGGAAAGAATCTGCTTGCAAGCTCATTTAAGTCATTGGCAGAATTCATTTTCCTCTGGATGTAGAAATGCATGGCTTGTTTCTTCAAAGTCAGTAGAATAGTTTTTTAACCTCACGAGGGTCCTGCCTCTCCTTTTATTTGATTAAAAACAGGCCCATTCAAGCTAATCTCCCTTTTGATTACCTCAAATCAATTGATTTTTGTTGTTACTCAGTCACTAAGTCATATCTGATCCTTTGCAACCCCATGGATTGTGGCATGCCCAGCTCATCTGTCCTATACTATCTCCTGGAGTTTGCTCAAATTCATATCCTTAGAGTCAGTAATGCTATCTGACCATCTCATCCTCTGCCATCCCCTTCTTCTTTTGCCTTCAGTCATTTGCAATGAATAGACTCTTTGCATCAGGTGGCCAAAGTATTGGAGCTTCACCTTCAGCAACAGTCCTTCCAATGAACAGTCAGGGTTGATTTCCTTTAGGATTTATTGGTTTGATCCCCTTGCAGTCCAAGGGACTCTCAACAGACTTGAATTAGAAAGCATGCAACTGATTAGGGACTTCAGTTAAATTTGAAAAATCCTTTAACTTTTACCATGTAAATGAACATTTGTCATAATTTATTCCCTAGAACCAAGTCACAGATTGTGCCTGTATTCCAGGGGAAAAGATGATATAAGTGCATGACCCAAAGGGGTTGCCTGAGGCTCTGTCTGCCACAGGGAGCTTCTGAATTCTACCTGAAGGTATTAATACAGTTGAAGAATGACTTTACCTGCCAATAGAATCTCAGTAGAGGCTCTTCAGTTCAGCTCAGTTCAATTGTGCAGTTGTGTCTGACTCTTTGAGACCCCATGAACCGCAGCAAGCCAGGCCTCCCTGTCTATAACCAACTCCCAAAGTCCACCCAAATGCATGTCCATTGAGTCGGTGATGCCATCCAACCATCTCATCCTCTGTCGTCCCCTTCTTCTCCTGCCATCAATCTTTCCAAGCATCAGGGTCTTTTCAAATGCGTCAGCTCTTCGCATCAGGTGGCCAAAGTATTGGAGTTTCAGCTTCAACATTAGTCCTTCCAATGAACACCCAGGACTGATCTCCTTTAGGATGGACTGGTTGTATCTCCATGCAGTCCAAGGGACTCTCAAGAGTCTTCTCCAACACCACAGTTTAAAAGCATCAATTCTTTGATGCTTAGCTTTCTTTATGGTCCAACACTCACATCCATATATGACCACTGGAAAAACCATAGCCTTGACTAGACGGACCTTTGTTGGCAAAGTAATGTCTCTGCTTTTGAATATGCTGTCTAGGTTGGTCATAACTTTCCTTCCAAGGGGCAAGCGTCTTTTAATATCATGCCTGCAATCACCATCTTTAGTGATTTTGGAGCCAAAAAAAATAAAGTCAGCTGCTGTTTCCCCATCTGTTTGTCATGAAGTGATGGGACCGGATGCCATGATCTTAGTTTTTTGAATGTTGAGCTCTAAGCCAGCTTTTTCACTCTCTTCTTTCATTTTCATCAAGAGGCTTAGTTCTTCTTCACTTTCTGCCATAAGGGTAGAGGATCTTAATCAGCTCTAACATACTGTTCTATTTATATTTGAATAAGACATATAAACACATGACTCTTTGTAACCTTTTGAACTGTGGCCTACCAGGCTCCTCTTTCCATTGGATTCTCCAGGCAAGAATACTGGACTGTGTTGCCATGCGCTCCTTCAGGGGATCTTCCCAACTCATGGATCAAGGCTGCATCTCCTATGTCTCCTGCATTGCAGGTGGATTTTTTACCCACTGAGCCACCAGGGAAGCCCTTATGATATAGGGTGGGAATCAAATAAATAATGAAATATTCACATAGACTCTATGAAAATAAGAAACTTTCCAATAATCAGAAGGATTTAGCTCACCAGTTTCTAATTGGGGGCAAAATTTCTGTAACATATGTCCTTTTATATAAACATACTTTTATGAAAACCCAGTATAGTATCTTCTCACATTGTAAATGTAAAGAGGTTACAAAACATACCCATGCTTTATGTCCTAGAATACATTATGTCCTATAAATGAGTTTGGAATCCAAATTTTCTTGAGTCAACATTCAATTGTTATGCTCTGTCTCCCTTCCTTGAGTTATATTATCTTTGTGGTGAGAAAATGAAGACATCATAAACAGAGTTTTATAGATATAAAAATATGATTACTTTATGAACAGATAGAAAATAATCTTCAGAGTATTATATGAACTGAATTACAGAAGTGTTAAGCTAAACTAGGCATGGGACCAGATCTTGATGAGTTATTGTCATATTTACTGCTGCTGCTGCTAAGTCGCTTCAGTCATGTCCGACTCTGTGTGACCCCATAGACGGCAGCCCACCAGGCTCCCCCGTCCCTGGGATTCTCCAGGCAGGAACACTGGAGTGGGTTGCCATTTCCTTCTCCAATTCAGGAAAGTGAAAAGTGAAAGCGAAGTCGCTCAGTCCGCCTCTTAGCGACTCCATGGACTGCAGCCTACCAGGCTCCTCTGTTCATGGGATTTTCCAGCCAAGAACACTGGAGTGGGGTGCTGTTGCCTTCTCCAATATTTCCTGCATGCCCATTATATACCAGCAGTGCTTTGGGTTCTGAGAATACAAGCATGATATCTTTCTCATCAGTGTTGGGTACCAGCTGTTTGTGAGACATTTATTAAGTTAACCTTAAAAACGCATTTCAATATGCAGTGGGTGCAGACAAGTATTGTTTGATTCCACTTTCATGAGAAACCTAGAGTAGTCAAATGCATAGTCAGAAAGTAGATTGGTAGATGCCAGGGGCCAGGTGAAGGGTGGGGAGGGAGAAGGGGAGGTAGTGTTTAATGGGGGCAGTTTCAGTTTAGGAAGGTAAGAAATCTGGGAGATGGATGATGATGAGAGTTACATAGCAATGTTTGTACACTTAGTGCCACTGAACTGCACAGTTACATATGGTTTAAAGTAGTATAGCGTCTTTTAATATCATGCCTGCAATCACCATCTTTAGTGATTTTGGAGCCAAAAAAAATAAAGTCAGCTGCTGTTTCCCCATCTGTTTGTCATGAAGTGATGGGACCGGATGCCATGATCTTAGTTTTTTGAATGTTGAGCTCTAAGCCAGCTTTTTCACTCTCTTCTTTCATTTTCATCAAGAGGCTTAGTTCTTCTTCACTTTCTGCCATAAGGGTAGAGGATCTTAATCAGCTCTAACATACTGTTCTATTTATATTTGAATAAGACATATAAACACATGACTCTTTGTAACCTTTTGAACTGTGGCCTACCAGGCTCCTCTTTCCATTGGATTCTCCAGGCAAGAATACTGGACTGTGTTGCCATGCGCTCCTTCAGGGGATCTTCCCAACTCATGGATCAAGGCTGCATCTCCTATGTCTCCTGCATTGCAGGTGGATTTTTTACCCACTGAGCCACCAGGGAAGCCCTTATGATATAGGGTGGGAATCAAATAAATAATGAAATATTCACATAGACTCTATGAAAATAAGAAACTTTCCAATAATCAGAAGGATTTAGCTCACCAGTTTCTAATTGGGGGCAAAATTTCTGTAACATATGTCCTTTTATATAAACATACTTTTATGAAAACCCAGTATAGTATCTTCTCACATTGTAAATGTAAAGAGGTTACAAAACATACCCATGCTTTATGTCCTAGAATACATTATGTCCTATAAATGAGTTTGGAATCCAAATTTTCTTGAGTCAACATTCAATTGTTATGCTCTGTCTCCCTTCCTTGAGTTATATTATCTTTGTGGTGAGAAAATGAAGACATCATAAACAGAGTTTTATAGATATAAAAATATGATTACTTTATGAACAGATAGAAAATAATCTTCAGAGTATTATATGAACTGAATTACAGAAGTGTTAAGCTAAACTAGGCATGGGACCAGATCTTGATGAGTTATTGTCATATTTACTGCTGCTGCTGCTAAGTCGCTTCAGTCATGTCCGACTCTGTGTGACCCCATAGACGGCAGCCCACCAGGCTCCCCCGTCCCTGGGATTCTCCAGGCAGGAACACTGGAGTGGGTTGCCATTTCCTTCTCCAATTCAGGAAAGTGAAAAGTGAAAGCGAAGTCGCTCAGTCCGCCTCTTAGCGACTCCATGGACTGCAGCCTACCAGGCTCCTCTGTTCATGGGATTTTCCAGCCAAGAACACTGGAGTGGGGTGCTGTTGCCTTCTCCAATATTTCCTGCATGCCCATTATATACCAGCAGTGCTTTGGGTTCTGAGAATACAAGCATGATATCTTTCTCATCAGTGTTGGGTACCAGCTGTTTGTGAGACATTTATTAAGTTAACCTTAAAAACGCATTTCAATATGCAGTGGGTGCAGACAAGTATTGTTTGATTCCACTTTCATGAGAAACCTAGAGTAGTCAAATGCATAGTCAGAAAGTAGATTGGTAGATGCCAGGGGCCAGGTGAAGGGTGGGGAGGGAGAAGGGGAGGTAGTGTTTAATGGGGGCAGTTTCAGTTTAGGAAGGTAAGAAATCTGGGAGATGGATGATGATGAGAGTTACATAGCAATGTTTGTACACTTAGTGCCACTGAACTGCACAGTTACATATGGTTTAAAGTAGTATATTTTATATTATGTGGCTTTTACCACAATAAAAAAAAAAGAAAAAAAATTAAGAAAAAAAATGCTTTGGAACCTGGGTTTTGACTTTTTGAGCCCTGTGATCCTGAGCTAGAATGACGATTCCTTCACTAACAAATTACAGAGCTTGGGTAAGTCGTTTAACCTTGCCAACTCCGTGGATGATGTCCTAGTACTCATCTCACAAGAGTGTTATGAAGTTAAGAAGAAATAATTCCTCCCGAATGCTTAGTACCCTGCATATAATGATCAATAAATGTTAGCTAAGAAAATAATTATGGGGAGGATGATAATAATAATAATGATTATGAGCCCCAAATATGAAACTTAGTGCTCTCTGAAAGAAGCATACAAAGAAAAGGTTACTAAAATGTGAAACTTGGATAAGAAACTTGTGGTGAGTCAGGAATCAATCTGACCCACTGATGCATATTGCTGTCTAATATTATTTCCAGACTTATACAGGAAACAAGTCTGGTAGAGATTACTAAATTCAAAATCCAGTTTAATCCATTTCTATCTTTACCCCACTCTTGTCCCTCTTATTTCTTCTCTTTCCCCTCCATACCTGCAGTCCCAACAGTGCCTAATATGAACCCTCATTATTTGACTGAAAGGGCTGAGTTGCTGTCATTATCCCCTTTTTAGACTCTGGCCTCCAAGACTGGGTATTAGGGAGGAATGCTGAAGGAGATAGGGCTCATTTTGTGGAAATGAGCATATATGTTTGTGTTGGAGGAATTTTCTCATTTCGTTCTTCAGTCTGCTTCCATCAGAGGATTCTAGTCATGTGACATGCATGCTTTTCAAGAGGTGTTAGGTTTCTGCCTGACATTGCCCTACAATTTTGTTTATATCAGTGTACTATGGATAAATGATATAACCCCAGAATAAAGTATAGAGAAGTTAGTCCTATGTGTGCGTATCTAGTTCTCATGTCTTTGAAAGCTTGGATTTTGACAGATTTTTATCATATATCTCTGAAAGGAGATTTTCTACTTGTTAAAATATTAATCCTCCTGTCTTCTCTAGTTCCCTCCACTTGCATCAATGTCCAAGTAATTGTAAATAAAACCCAAGAGCTGGATCTACCCAGAGAAAGAAGATGCTGTTAATTTCTCATTAATTTTTGCCCCCCCAATATTACTTGAAATATAATAATCTATAAAATAAATAATATCGTACACTCTAAATATATATTTAGATAACCTGATTTTTGCAACCAGTAAATATGTTTTAGCTATATCACTTATGTATATTCTGTATGTGTGTGTATATATATAATACATATATCTATATATTATACTTATGTATGTGTGTATATATATATACACACACATATATATGTTTAGTGTCTGGTATATAAGACCACACTTCTGGTATAGAACTAAATCACATTGATAGAGTAATATGCTATTAATAACATCAGAAATTTTGCAGAAGGTGTAAAATGATGGCTTAAATAATAGATGTTTATGTAGATATTGTCTTTTTTTTCTCACTTCATTTTCTGTTCCTTTACTTTCTAATTATTACCTTATATCTGTATATTTAATCGCATTCAATCCAAACAAATTTTCTCTTAGATATATGCCTGGCAGGTTCAGATTATGAAGAGGAGATTATTTACTTCCTCCTAACTACTCCTATGTGTTACTATTAAAAGAAAAATTTAAGTGAGTCAAGTGAGTGACATGAAGTATGAACATGAATTTTTCTATGGTATCAATTCTAATACATGTTAAGAATTATGTATCAGATTACATCATGGAAATGTTTTCTTTGAGGGGATGGTGGAGTGTTGTCTAAGAGTGTACTTTTTATGTACTATGTACTTGCTTGGATTGTCTATAGAGTAGAAGTGAAGTGAAGTGAAGTCGCTCAGTCGTGTCCGACTCTTTGCGACCCCATGGACTGTAGCCTATCAGGCTCCTCTGTCCATGGGATTTTCCAGGCAAGAGTGCTGGAGTGGGTTGCCATTTCCTTCTCCAGGGGATCTTCCCGACCCAGGGATCGAACCCAAGTCTCCCGCATTGCAGACAGACGCTTTACCATCTGAGCCACCAGGTTAGAAAGACTCTGTAATTCATTACCCAAACCCAGACACTTTGAAGTATGAAAAGTATAAAACACTAATACTCCTGTCAGGATGACAAGGATAAAATGAGATCTTCCAGGGAAGACTAGGATGTGGCTACCTACCGAGAAATCCAGCACCAAAAATAATAGGTTCTTTCCTGCATCTGTCCTCTGACATCTTTTAAAAAATATTTATTTTTATTTATTTGGCTGCACCTGGTCTTAATTAAAGTAGGCAGAATCTTTATTTATGTTATGTGAACTCCTAGTTGTGGCTGGTGGAATCTAGTTTTTTAACCAGGGGTCCAGCCGGCTGGTCTGCATTGGGAGCTCAGAGCCTTAGCCAGTGGACCATCAGGGAAGTCCCTCCTCTGAAATCTTAAATGCTGCTCTGCTGACTTGATACTGAATAGGTTCCTCACACCTTTTTGTTTCATTGATCTTGACTTGCACCTGACGTACTCTCCTCCTTTGGTTCATTATTGGACAAAACTTCCATGAGTATCTACTGTTTCTGTGCTCCTTCCCCTTCTGGTGCCCTCAGGCACAAGACTTCCTTTCCTTCCTATCCAGGCTGAACTGAGCAGTCACTAAATGCCTGGCTGGCTTTTCCTCTATGCTGAGGTTTGTAAGAACACATTTCCTTCTTGACAGGATAATAATTTGATTATACTGATTATGTGTTCTTCACGCACAATCCCCATTCCACACTGATTGCTCTGAGTTTTATTATAGAAACGCCTCGAGGCATAGTTCATTTTGTGGAGAGAAAATGCTTTATGTATTTTAAGAGATTTGATTTCTGTTTTCCAGAGCAAAACTGGAGAGTTCTAGTCCACAAGTTTATGCCTTAAACAGTGAAAAAGCTTTTGTTTTTGTTTTCCTATATATCCAGATTTGGCAATGATGCCTCTGGCTGTGGAAGGGAGAAAAGCAAATGAGGAAATGTGAAGTTGGCAACCCACTCCAGTATTCTTGCCTGGAGAATCCCATGGACAGAGGAGCCTGGTGGGTTCCAGTCCTTTAAGGTCGCAAAGAGTCAGACACGATTGAGAAACTAACACTAACTAACTGAAAAGTTGTTATGATCTGTGTTATCCATGAACATGGTCTAGGAAAGAGGTAGCTGAAAGAGGTGAACACATCTCAAAGATGGAGGGAATTTAACCTGTTCACTGGTTGAATGCTGGGGAAATAAGTTCTGTTTCTATTAAATACCAACATGCCTTAGTGACAGTAGAATGTAAATGTGACAAAAAGGATGAGAGTCAAACCCACTCTCCCCCACCTCCTGCAGCCCTTCACTGATGTCAGTGTGTGTGTGTCTGTGTGTTAGTCACTCAATTGTGTCTGCAACCCCATGGACTGTCGCCTGCCAGGCTCCTCTGTCCATGGAATTCTCCAGGCAAGAATACTGGAGTGGGTTGCCATTCCCTTTTCCAGGAGATCTTCCCATTACGGTCAGGGTATCCTACATTACAGGCAGATTCTTTACCATCTGAACAACCAAGATGATGTCAGATGATCCCAAATTTCCCATATCCTTAAAAGGAGCAAAGTGGTAATCCTGAGATACTGATGAGCATCGAGAGACACTGAGGACATGAGGAGTCCCTTGAGAAGAAAGATCAGAGACCCACTGAGACCATAGTATTCTCTGTTGGAACAAGCCAAGATGGCTGCCCATCCCTGACACTCGGTCCTCCTCCACCGTCTCCACCTGTCACCTTGAAAGAATAAAATCCAGAAATCCAGAAAAGACAGCTTTCATTTGCATAGACAGAATTCCTTAGGATTTGACTAAATTCAATATTGAAACAGAGATTGAATTTTTGTTTTTGTTTAAGTAACAAAAGCTACATTTTGGACATCTGGCTGTAGATTATACATCAAACAGCTTTTCAAATAGAGAGAGAGGATCAAGAACTCAAAGACACTAAGTAGCTGTAATTGGCCAGGTCCCGTGTTTCATATTTTGCATATATTATCTCATGCATCCTGCAAAATAACTCTTATACTTAGAGTCTTATTCTGAGTTCTTGCAAAAAAAAAAAAATGTCTTTATTCAAAGCCTTGTAAGGAGATGCTTATTTTGTGATGACATCTTAAGGAACACATGTGAGCTGTGGATGGAAAGCTAGCACACCTTGTCCTCTGGAGATGGTCGTTGTGGACAGCTAAGGCTTGATCCATCTGGGTGCTGAGGGATTGCGGAGAAAGTGCTTCTGATTCAGTGGCCCAAAACAGGGCCCCAAAACAGGAATATTTGCCTATCAGTTAACATTTCCTCTTTGATTGTTCATACCCTGGCACTTCAGAATTTGTGTGTGCCAGAATGGCTGAGTTAGTTCCGTTATTGTCTGTGTGCAAAATTAGCACGATATCCTGGGATTAAAAAAAAAAAAAAAAAATAGGGTGTATGCTAAACATCCACAGCTGGTTGCCTCGTAAGAGCCAGAATAGCTCAGCAGTAAAGAATCTGTTTGCAATACAGGAGCTACAGGAGACTCAGGTTCAATTCCTGGTTCAGGAAGTTTTCCTGGAGGAGGAAATGGCTATCCACTCCAGTATTCTCTCCTGGAGAATTCCATAGACAGAGGAGACTGGCGGACTACAGTCCTTGGGGTCACAAAGAGTCAGACAGGACTGAAGGGACTGAGCATGCACATAGGGAGGATTGAAATATGATTTAAAATTCATTTCATAGATCTAGAGCTGACTTCAGGAGTGTGCAACCAGAGCAGTCATGCCCTATGTTCAGAAGGGGCCTGCATTGGGGGATTAATGCTCTGAGAAATTCTTGTGAATGTTAACTTTGAGTTTGTGTTTTCTAAGTGAAGTCTGATGGGGCAATAATGCACCCATTGGGACTTGGAATGTCACATTGAAACCATGTAACTCAGATTGGGACTTGAATCCACAGTCTTTTAACTGAAATCATACACTTGATTACAGGACTTAATGAGGCTCAGATTCTTGATGTCTCCTTGCAGAAAGAACTTAGTGAGACAAAAAGTGATAGCTAAGAAGTAGGGGCTTCCCTGGTCATGCTAGTGGTAAACAAACTGCCTGGCAATGCAGGAGACCTGAGACTTGGGTTCGGTCGTGAGTTGGGAAGATCCCTTGCAGGAAAGCATGGCAACCCACTCCAGTATTCTTGCCTGGAGAATCCCACGGACAGAGAAGCCTGGCTATAGCCCATAAGGTTGCACAGAGTTAGTCAGAACAAGCGACTTAGCACTCATAGACACAGAGATTTATTTAGAGAGAAACATGTTTACAAATAGAGTGTGGGCCATCTCAGAAGGTCAGAGCAGCATCAGAGTATGGGGTTGTCGGTTTCATAGGTTAATGAGTAGGGGGAGTATTCTAACACTTTGGAGGAAGGGGTGGCGAATTCCAGGAATTGGGCCAATGCCCACTTGCCTGCAATGCTGGAGACTGAGGTTTGAGCCCTGGCTCAGGAAGATCCTCTGGAGAAGGAAATGGTAAACTAGTCCAGTATTCTTGCCTGGAGAATCCTATGGACACAAAAGCCTGGTGAGCTACAGTCAGTTCAGTTGCTCAGTTGTGTCAGATTCTTTGTGACCCACGGACTGTAGCATGCCAGGCTTCCCTGTCCATCACCAACTCCTGGAGCTTACTCAAATTCATGTCCATTGAGTCAGTGATGCAATCCAACCTTCTCATCCTCTGTCATCCTCTTCTCCTCCTGCCTTCAATCTTCCCCAGCATCAAGGTCTTTTCCAATGAGTCAGTTCTTCGCATCAGGTGGCGAAGTATTGGAGTTTCAGCTTCAACATCAGTCCTTCCAGTGAATATTCAGGACTGATTCCCTTTAGGATGGACTGGTTGTGTCTCCTTTCAGTCCAAGGGACTCTTAAAAGTCTTCTCCAACACCGCAGTTCAAAAGGATAAATTCATTGGTGCTCAGTTTTCTTTATAGTCCAATTCTCACATACATAAATGACTACTGGAAAAACCAAAGTTTTGACTAGAGGGACCTTTATTGGCAAAGTAATGTCTCTGCTTTTTAATATGCAGTCTAGGCTGGTCATAGCTTTTCTTCCAAGAAGCAAGCGTCTTTTAATTTCATGGCTACAGTCACCATCTGCAGTAATTTTGGAGCCCAAGAAAATAGTCTCTCACTGTTTGCAGTTTCCCCATCTATTTGCCATGAAGTGATGGAACCAGATGCCATGATCTTAGTTTTCTGAATGTTGAGTTTTAAGTCAACTTTTTTCGCTCTCCTCCTTCATTTTCATCAAGAGGCTCTTTAGTTCTTCACTTTCTGCCATAAGGGTGGTGTCATCTGCATATTTGAGGTTATTGATAATTCTCCCAGCAACTTTTGATTCCATCTTGTGCTTCATCCAGCCCAGCACTTCTCATGATATACTCTGCATATAAAGTAAATAAGCAGGGTGACAGTATACAGCCTTGACATTCTCCTTTCCCGATTTGAAACCAGTCTGTTATTCCATGTTCGGTTCTAACTGTTGCTTCTTGACCCACATACAGATTTCTCAGGAGACAGGTCAGGTGGTCTGGTATTCCCATTTCTTTAAGAATTTTTCACAATTTATTGTGATTCACACAGTCAAAGGCTTTGGCATAGACAATAAAGCAAAAGTATATGTTTTTCTGGAACTCTGTTGCTTTATCGATGATCCAGTGGATATTGGCAATTTGATCTCTGGTTCCTCTGCCTTTTCTAAATCCAGCTTAGTTCACAGTTCACGAACTGTTAAAGCCTGGCTTGGAGAATTTTGAGCATTATTTTGGTAGTGGGTGAGTTGAGTGCAATTGTGTGGCAGTTTGAACATTTTTTTGGCATTGTCTTTCTTTGGAATTGGAATGAAAACTGACGTTTTCCAGTCCTGTGGCTACTGCTGAATCTTCCAAACCTGCTGGCGTGTTGAATGCAGCACTTTCACAGCATCATCTTTTAGGATTTGAAATAGGTCAACTGGAATTTCATCACCTCCACTAGCTTTGCTCATAGTGATGCTTCCTAAGGCCCACTTGACTTCACATTCCAGGATGTCTGGCTCTAGGTGAGTGATCACACCATCGTGGTTATCTGGGTCATGAAGATCTTTTTTTAATAGTTCTTCTGTGTATTCTTGGCACCTCTTCTTAATATCTTTTGCTTCTGTTAGGCCCATACCATTTCTATTCTTTATTGTGCCCATCTTTGCATGAAATGTTCCCTTGGTGTCTCTAATTTTGTGTCACTACATTTTTGGCTGCTTGATTGGTGGCTGGCTACTTCCCTCTCTCTGGTCCTCCTGGCCCCACCAGGCTTAATAACCCTTTGTTCCATCCTGAGACTCTGGCTGCTTCTTCCTAGGGCAGTGACCCAGTTATGTGTGTAGATAGAGGAAGGGCAACTTTGTTGTTGCCCTCTGTCCCAGTGGGAGCCTGGGCCCAGGGAGGCTCAGAGTCAGGCTCACCCCATGTATTCTGGGAGGGGCACAAGGCAGTGGCCTTTCTTTCTGTGGCTCAGTGTCATAGATGGGCTATTTGAGGAGAGACTCAGATCTCCTAAATGCCTCCAGTCCAGGCAAATGTATCACAGAAGAGGGATAGAAGAGGAGGAGTTTTTGCAAGACCTCTTCTTTGTTTGGAAGAGAGGGAAATCGTCTGAGATTTGCCATCTTCAGTGGGTTGGGAATGGAGATTGCCTTCCCCACTCTACTCACTGCATTTTCTTTGTCTGATGGTTTGATGATTTGGATCTTGAGGTGGAAAAAAAGGACTGCCCCTCCCAAGGTCAGTGCATTCTTAGAGAAGGACTCTCTGCTTTTCATGTGCAAAATGAACAAAAGCCAAGTTCACCACCTCCCCTCCCCGACCTGCCTTATCTACTTCTTCTAATGCAGGGAGGTGATGGCTGGATGGCATCACTGACTCAATGGACCGGAATCTGAGTGAACTCCAGGAGTTGGTGATGGACAGGGAGGCCTGGCGTGCTGCGATTCATGGAGTCGCAAAGAGTCAGACACGACTGAGCGACTGAACTGAACTGATGGATCCTCTTGCCCAAATCACCCTGGGGTAAATTCTTAAAATAGGAATCTGCTGAATTCTTTCAAAGCAAGCCTACTTAGCCTACTTGCTCTGTCTTACCCATTATTTCTCCAGAAACTGGCAGTTCCCTGCCTTCCTCTCTCTCACCCACCCTCCAGCCTCCGCATTCTTTCCTGTTGTCCTGTGTGACGTGAAAGTGTTAGCCATTCAGTAGTGTCCAACTCTTTACCATTCCATGGACTGTAGCCCTCCAGGCTCCTCTGTCCATGGAATTCTCCAGGCAAAAATACTGGAGTGGGTAGCCATTCCCTTCTCCAGGGAATCTTCAACCAAGGGCTTGAACCCAGGTGTCTTGCATTGCAGGCAGAGTCTTTTCCCACATTTAAATATGGTAATAAATTATCTTTTCAGAAGCAGTCATCTCCTGATCTATCAACTTCATAGACCTGAATAAAAGCAAAAATTACAGGTACATTTTAAAATACCCACTGGTTCCATTTTCATTTTACACTGGGCCCTGCCATTATGTAGCAAATCCTGCATTAGGAAAACTGTTAGAAATAGATTAAGTTTCTTAGACTTACATCTGTTAAGTGGCAGTGTTTTGGAATCCATAGTCGCAAAACACAGCTCAGAGGAGAGGTGAAGACAGTGGAGTACAGTTATTTCACCAGTGGGTCAAAGGGAATCAGTTCCCAACAAAGCTCCTAGATGTTTCTGAGAGGCCCAGTTTTATACCCCCCTACATGACTAGTTACATGTTAGCAACCTCTTTGTTGTATATGACTGAGTTTTATAACAAATAGGTGCTAGGAGAACAATTAAGGTTAAGGGTGGGGGGCAATGATTATACCTCAAGGGGAGGATGTCTCCATGTAACGTTAATCTAATACGGGCAACCTGACCTCAACTACAATCTCCATTTGTCATTGTAGGAAGGGAAGTCTTCAGGAGACCTGGTTTTCATTAGCAACAGTTTCCTCACTCTTGGGCAAGGTTCATGACCAGTTCATATCTTGTCTTTAAGACGGATGACAGGCTTCAAGATGGAGTCCCTCTTGCTTTTCTCATACTGGCCCCAACATTAGGCTCATTTTATATCAACTTTGGATTTTTGTTCCATTTACACCACTCTGCCTGAGACACTGAAGTACCAACCAGCCACACAAGACACTGTTAAATAATGTGAGTTTAGGGAGTAAAGTTAGAATGTGGTGTTGAGATAAAGAGCACACAGACACCAAGCAGATTCTAGTATGTTAAATTAATGGTGGTAACTTAGTCATATCATATCCCAAGTCATATCCCACTTCTGTGACCCCTTGGACTAGCCCACCAGAGTCCTCTGTCTATGGAATTTCCCAGCAAGAATACTGGAGTGAGTTGCCATTTTCTTCTCCAAATGAATGAATATATAAGTGAATTAAATAAATAAATTTCCTTAAAAATAGAAATGTTTTGAGACCGTGGATAGCTCAGAACAAGCCAGGGATTTGAGGACTATAGTCTGGGAAGAGTATCTCAGAAAGCTCTGAGAACTGTTCCACCCATTGGAAGAGAAGGCAGAGTTATATATATTTTGTAAATGTAGACAGTTATGCTATGCTGTGCTGTGCTAAGTCACTTTAGTCATGTCTAACTCTTTGTGACCCTATGGACCATAACCCATAAGGCTCCTCTGTCCATGGGATTCTCCTGGAAAGAATACAACCCACTGGAGTGGTTTGTTGTGCCCTCCTCCAGGGGATCTTCTTGACCCAGGGATCAGACCTGCATCTCTAACATCCCCTGCATTGGCAGGCAGGCTCTTTACCACTAGCACCACCTGGGAAGCCCATGCAAGTATATACATATACATTTATCTGTATATATACATATGCATCTGTACATCAAATGATTTCTTGACACTTTACATAGTTCAAATCTAAGTGGCACTATGATGTCTCCTTACAAGATGAAGAAAGAATGCTATATTTGAAGAGTTGTCTGTTGATGCTGGGAGAATGTTGCTTTTCATTTAAAATGGGTATTCTTGCTGATGGGGAGGTTTGGATGATGCATAAAGCAGACACACAAAGCAGGGAGAGGGGAGAGAGGATGCCAAAGGGCAGAGGTTTTTTATGTTTAAATTTTTCTTGGCTTTCTGTAAAATATGAATAAGTAAAATTTAAATTTATTTCATAGCTTTCTTCTTCTATATACATAAAGTTGTATGTTTGAGATAATAAAATAAAATACAAACTTTGTGATACCCGGCAGTATCAGATACTTTCTCAGTACCTAGAGAAAGATTTATTCTAAAATTTGGATTATTTTGAGTGATTTTATTATTTATTTCCTTTTAAATATGTAGTAATAATTTAGTCTTAGATTATTAGATTACTATCAGCATTTGAAATAATGTTATTTTCTTCCAGGGGCATGCTCTTCACAGGGCTTTTTGGCCACCGTATTCTACACATTTCTTCTTACCTCGCTAGTGTCTCCTCCTCAAGCTTCTTTGATGATACTGTTCAATTTCATATTCATCTAAATATTGATGGATCCAAGGGTTAGTTCCTGGGACCCATTCCTCTGTATACTTATTCCACGGATGATGTTATTCAGCTTGTGTGATTGCATGCTAAGTCACTTCAGTTGTGTCTGAGTCTTTGCAACCCTACAGACTGTAGCCTGCCAGGCTCCTCTGTCCATGGAATTCTCCAGGCAAGAATACTGCCATGGGTTGCCATGCCCTCCTCCAGGGGATCTTCCTGACCCAAGGATCGACCCTCTGTCTCCTACATCTCCTGCACTGGCAAGAGGGTTCTTTACCACTGGCATCGTCTGGGATTCAATTGTCATCTTTATTCTGATGATCCACAGCCCAGAACTCTTAGCTTGAACACCTTTCTGCTCACTAATCATTGCGAAGAGCTGATCAAATAAGCACCACAATTCTAAAGGTGGAAAGTGTGTTAGTTGCTCAGTCATGTCTGACTCTGTGGCCCAATAGACTGTAGTCTGCTCAGTTCCTCTGTCGAGGCAAGAATATTGGAGTGGGTAGCCATTTCCTTCCCCAGGGGATCTTCCTGACCTAGGTATCGAACCCAGGTCTCCCGCATTGCAGGCACATTATTTACCATTTGAACCACAAGGGAAGCCCCAAAGGTAGCAAACTGATATTTTAATATTTCCCCCCATGCACCATTAAAAAATCTTGCCTTCTTAGACATTTTCCAGTAAATGTAAACATTTTGTAAATGTGAACATGACATTTCTAGTTGTTTAGCTGAAAGATATTGGATTTATCTTAGAGTTCCCTCTTTTTATATTTTTTAACTGTCCATATTATAATTTATCAATGAATTCTTTTGGCTTGCCCTTCAAAAATTTATTTCCTTTTAAATATGTAGTAATAATTTAGTCTTAGATTATTAGATTACTATCAGCATTTGAAATAATGTTATTTTCTTCCAGGGGCATGCTCTTCACAGGGCTTTTTGGCCACCGTATTCTACACATTTCTTCTTACCTCGCTAGTGTCTCCTCCTCAAGCTTCTTTGATGATACTGTTCAATTTCATATTCATCTAAATATTGATGGATCCAAGGGTTAGTTCCTGGGACCCATTCCTCTGTATACTTATTCCACGGATGATGTTATTCAGCTTGTGTGATTGCATGCTAAGTCACTTCAGTTGTGTCTGAGTCTTTGCAACCCTACAGACTGTAGCCTGCCAGGCTCCTCTGTCCATGGAATTCTCCAGGCAAGAATACTGCCATGGGTTGCCATGCCCTCCTCCAGGGGATCTTCCTGACCCAAGGATCGACCCTCTGTCTCCTACATCTCCTGCACTGGCAAGAGGGTTCTTTACCACTGGCATCGTCTGGGATTCAATTGTCATCTTTATTCTGATGATCCACAGCCCAGAACTCTTAGCTTGAACACCTTTCTGCTCACTAATCATTGCGAAGAGCTGATCAAATAAGCACCACAATTCTAAAGGTGGAAAGTGTGTTAGTTGCTCAGTCATGTCTGACTCTGTGGCCCAATAGACTGTAGTCTGCTCAGTTCCTCTGTCGAGGCAAGAATATTGGAGTGGGTAGCCATTTCCTTCCCCAGGGGATCTTCCTGACCTAGGTATCGAACCCAGGTCTCCCGCATTGCAGGCACATTATTTACCATTTGAACCACAAGGGAAGTCCCAAAGGTAGCAAACTGATATTTTAATATTTCCCCCCATGCACCATTAAAAAATCTTGCCTTCTTAGACATTTTCCAGTAAATGTAAACATTTTGTAAATGTGAACATGACATTTCTAGTTGTTTAGCTGAAAGATATTGGATTTATCTTAGAGTTCCCTCTTTTTATATTTTTTAACTGTCCATATTATAATTTATCAATGAATTCTTTTGGCTTGCCCTTCAAAATATACCTAGAATCTGACCCCTTCCCACTATCTCCACTCCAAGGTACTCTCATCTCTCCTTGGCCTCTGCTCCCCAGACTTCTACCGTTGTCCCTCTAAGGTCTGTTATCAACAGAGTGGCCAAAGTTTCCTGAAGAAGAACAAATCAAGTCCTTCTTTGCTTTAAGCACACTCCACTCAGATTCAAAGTACACTTTTTATAGGGATCCTTACAGCATCTGCCCCTCCCTCACCTCTCCAACTTCACTCCTTACTCATCAGCCACCTTCCTAATCCTGGGAACAAACTCAGGGTCCTGAGGCCAGGCTAGTCCTAACCCTAATTCTCTTCTCTCACATTCTCTATAATAAGCATGCTTACCTCCTTCATCCATCCATTCATCCATCCATCTATCCATCCATCCATCACATGCTCCATCATGTCCAACTCTTTGTGACCCTATGGACTTTAACCCACCAGGCTCCTCTGTCTATGGGGTTTTCAAGGAAAAAAAATACTGGAGTGGATTGCCATTTCTTCCTCCAGAAGATCTTCCTGACCCAAGGATACAACCCACATCTCCTGAGTCTTCTGCATTACAAGCAGATTCTTTACCACTTGAGCCATCAGAGAAGCCCCTTACCTCTTCCAGCATCTAGATAATTTATGCCCAGAATCTCTTTGTCAAATGGGAAACAATTACTACTATTTGCAGGTTTATCAAGAAGTGTGAGAGGCACTGAGACCCTTAGCTGCTAAGAATCTAGGTTCTCTCTGTGCAAAGATTTTAATAGCAATCTTTAGTAGAATACATCTATTTTTTTTTGTAATATGATGTTTTTATATTATGAAATTCTTTTTAAATTAGTTTTTTATATCACAAATTTATGGAAATTGGAATAAAATCTTAGCCCTAATTTCAAATGGAATCAGTTTTTAGTTTTCACCAAGATCTACTAGCCAATTTATAATCTAGTCAGCTCCTAGTTGAAACTGATGCTATTTGTATACAGAATGTGATTTAAATACCAAAATTCTAAGACATGAACAATGATTCAAGAAAATGTCATTAATTCATTTAGCATGTTTATTAAAAGAAAGTGAAAGCTTCAGACTATTGGAAAGTCTTTTGCTATTATTTTTTGGCATTACCTAAGCAAATGCAGTGCCTTCCAATAAAGAAAAGAATAGCTTTGCTTCCTCCACTATTATCTCTAAATCCTATTTGTCTAAAAATCATTTTAAAGTTTGAGACTTATATGTACATGCATGCTTGCTCAGTCACTTCAGTCATATCTGACTCTTTGCAATCCTATGGACCGTAGCCCACCAGGCGCTTCTGTGCATGGGATTCTCCAGGCAAGAACTAGAGTGGGTTGCCATGCCCTCTTTCAGGGAATCTTCCAGACCCGGATATTGAACCCACATCTCTTACATCTGTTGCATTGGCAGGCAGGTACTTTACCACTGTCACTACCCACAAAGCCCTCAAAATGTACACACTGCTATATTTAAAATGGATAACCAACAAGGACAATATAGCACAGGACTCTACTGTCAATGTTATGTGACAGCCTGGATTGGGGGGAGCTTGGGGAAGAATGGATACTTGAATATGTATGGCTAAGTCCCTTTGCTGTCTTACATGAAATATCACATCATTGCTAATCAGCTATATTCCAATATAAAATTAAAAAAAAATAAAATCATATGTAAAATTTGCAAAATTGACTTTAAAATTTACTGGAACTGAATTAGAGTGTTTTCCTAAAATAACATGAAAATTATTGTGTGAAGTGAAGTCTCTCTTATTAACTTCTTTGTCTTGATAAGTGAAAGTGAAGTCGCTCAGTCGTGTCTGACTCTTTTCGACCCGTGGACTGTAGCCCAACAAGCTCCTCCGTCCATGGGATTCTCCAGGCAAGAATACTGGAGTGGGTTGCCATTTCGTTCTCCAGGGGATCTTCCCAACCCAGGGATCACACCCAGGTCTCTCGCATTGCAGGCAGATGCTTTAACCTCTGAGCCATCAGGGAAGCCCATTTTATAAAATAAACATAACTGCATTGAAGAAATTTTGAAAATAGAAAAAAAATCCTGTAACCAAATTCTAAACATACCTATTTAAATTTTACATACCTTTCCAGTCTTGTATTAAATGAATGTTTATTTTTAATTATGTGCATGTTTGCTCCATAACTCAGTCATTTCTGACTCTTGAAATATGATGGATTGTAGCCCATCCGGCTCCTCCGTCCATGGGATTATACTGGCAAGGATACTGGAGTGGATTGCCATTTTCTCCTCTAATTTTTAATATCAATATTTTAATAATAATTTATAAGTAGTATAAATATAATAAGCCAACATACTACAAAGGAACTAAAAGAGTCATTTATATAATAATCATTTTTAGGATAAAATTCGATAAAAAATCACCTTGAAAAATATATTAAATGAGGTAGTAGTTGACTTTTTTTTTTCTTGTTTAAATCTGGCATCCCAAATATGGCAACTTCTTAATCTACATACTAGATGGTCGGCTTTTTTTATTTTATTTTATTTTTTGCTGTTGTTCAGTGGCTCAGAAGTGATCAGCTCTTTGCAACCCATGGACTGCAGTATGCTATGCTTCCCTGTCCTTCACCATCTCCCAGAGCTTCTCAAACTCATGTCCATTGAATCGGTGATACCATCCATCCATCTTGTCCTCTGTCATTCCCTTCTCTTCCAGCCTTCTATTTTTCCCAACATCAGTATATTTTCCAGTCAGTTAGCTCTTCACATTAGGTGGCCAAAGAATTGGAGCTTCAGCTTCAGTATCAGTTCTTCCAGTGAATATTTGGGGTTAATTTCCTTTAGGATTGACTGGTTTGGTCTCCTTGCAGTCCACGGGACTCTCAAGTCTCTTCTCTAGCACCACAATTTGAAAGCTTCAATTCTTTGGCACTCAGCCTTCTTTATGGTCCAACTCTCACATCCATACATGACTGCTAGAAAAACCATAGGTTTGGCTATATGGATCTTTGTCCACAAAGTAGCATCTCTGGTTTTGAATATACTGTATAGGCTTATCATAGTTTTTATTCTAGGGAGCAAGCATGTTTTAATTTTATGGCTGTAGTTATCATTTGTAGTGATTTTGGAGTCCAAGAAAATAAAGCCTTTCACTGTTTCCATTGTTTCCCCATCTGCATGCCATGAAGTAATGGGACCGGATGCCATGATCTTCGTTTTTTGAATGTTTGAGTTTTAAGCCAGCTTTTTCACTCTCCTCTTTCACCTTCATCAAGATGTTCTTTGGTTCCTCTTCATTTTCTGCTATAAGACTGGTGTCATCTGCATATCTGAGGTTATTGCCATTTCTCCCCGCAATCTGGATCCCGGCTTGTGCTTCCTCCAGCCTGGCATTTTGCATGATGTACTCTGCATATAAGTTAAGTAAGCAAGGTGACAATATATAGCCTTGATGCACTTCTTTCCCAATTTTGAACCAGTCCTTTGTTCCACGTTCAGTTCTGTCACTTCTTGCCCTGCATACATTTGAGGTGGTTGCATTTGAGGTGGTCTGGTACTCCCATCTCTTTAAGAATGTTCCACAGTTTGTTGTGGAAACTGGGAATGGGATGCCAGGAAAGCCTGGCGTGATGCAGTCCATGGGGTCGCAAAGAGTCAAACACAACTGAGTGACTGAACTGACTGATCGACAGTTTGTTGTGATCCACATAGTCAAAGGCTTTGTCATATCAATAAAGCAGAAGTAGATGTTTTTCTGGAACTCTCTTGTTCTTTCTATGATCCAACGGATTTTGGCAATTTGATCTCTGGTTCCTCTACCTTTTAAGATCAAGCTTGAACCTCTGGAAGTTCTTGGTTCACGTACTATTGAAGCCTAGCTTGGAGGATTTTCAGCATGACCTTGTTAGCATGTAAAATGAGTGCAGTGTGAGGTAGTTTGAGCATTCTTTGGCATTTCCCTTCTTTGGGATTGGAATTAAACTGACCTTTTCCAGTCCTGTGACCACTGCTGAGTTTTTCAAATTTGCTGGCATATTGAGTGCATCACTTTAACAGCATCAACTAATAGGATTTGAAATAGCTCAACTGGAATTCCATCACTTCCACTACCTTTTTTCATAGTGATGCTCCATTAGGCCCATTTGACTTCACACTCCAGGTTGTCTTGCTCTAGGTGAGTGATCACTCCATCATGGTCAACAGGGTCATTGAGATCTTTTTCATATAGTTCTTCTGTGCATTCTTGCCACCTTTTCTTAATATCTTCTGCTTCTGTTAGGTTCATACCATTCATGTCCTTTATTGTGCCTATCTTTCCATGAAATGTTCCCTGAAATGTTGATTTATTGCCACTAAAAGCTCTTATCTTAGTGGCATTAAATCAACATTCATTTTTATCTGTTGTAGCTAAAATAGATGGCAATTATTAAAACATTACTACTGGAAAACATTGCATTTTGAGAATCAAGCACAGCTGGGAGCTGCTTGCTACCTCCAGCACCAGATGCTCCATTTGTTGTCATTGGTTTAGAATTATCTGCTCACGTGAATGGTTGACAGAAGCATGGGGAGGTACTGAACATCTGTATTACTGCAACATTTATTAAATTTTTCTAATGTATTTATATAACGTAACATAAAAAGGAAAAATAAAATATACACCAGAAAATGTCATTTTTATCCAGTACATTCCACCTTGTCTCCATTCTTCTCTAAGTAGGAAGTACTGTAATTCATCACATATTTTTTTAAAGAATTGCATGAGGAAGTAAATATAGAAGCATGTTTTATTTCATTTTTAAAAGAGGCAATAGCACACTATACACACTATTCTGAAATCTTCCTCCTTTTCCAATATATCTTGGACATTTCTCTATACCAATACATAAGGAGATACATAGTATTACATTGCAGGGGCCTCTCATAATCCCTCAACTAGTCATCTGTAGAGAGACATTAACAAGTACATGTTAACAGGTGAACTTTCATTGTAAGGAAACATTTCCTTTTACCATGGTGTTAAACACTGCATCAGTTTTACATAGATCATTTCCTGGGTATGTGATTAAATCTGATACAAAAGTGTTCTTCATACAGCATGAAAAGAATCTGCTGACTTCCCTTTATTCTTCTTTTCAGTTTTAAATGACATGTTTTAACAATCTATAGGACAAATTACTAGAGTGAATTTGTTAGTCAGAAGTCAGCTTTATAATTTTTGTGCAAACTGATGACTATCCTGAAAAGGATGAACCTGTTTTTATATAACCATAAGCAATGTGTCAGAGTGCACACCTCCTCCCACAGTCTTACCAAAGGAGTTAGCAACACTCAGATTTATTTTTTACAATCTAATGAGTGGGAAATTGTATGTCAATGTAGTTTCATAGTTTTAATTCCCATGTCTCTTATTATAAGTGAGGTTGATGATTTTCTTAACACATTTGGAAGCTTTCTTATGTTTTCTTCCTGGGAATTGTCCATTATGTCCCTTGCCAATTTGAAGAGATGGGATTATGGAACATTTATCCTCATCTGCTTGTTATGTTCAGGCCATGCATTTCAATTTTTATAAATTGTTTCCTTTAATTTTTATTTTACTTGGTTTCTTATTGAAGTGTAGTTGATTTCAATGTTGTGCCAATCTCTGTTGTACAGCAAAGTGATTCAGCTATATATATATATATATATATATATATATATACTTATTTTATATCATTTCCCATTATGGTTTGGGTAGAGTTCCTTGTGTTATATAGTAGGACCTTGTTGTTCATCCATTCTAAATGTAATAGTTTGCATCTCCCAACCCCAAACTCCCAGTCCATTTCTCTCCCTCCTCCCCTGACTTCGGCAACCATATACCTGATTTTTATGTCTGTGAGTTAGTTTCTGTTTTGTAGATAGATTCATTTGTGACATACTTTTGTTTCTAGATATAAGTGACATCACATTGTATTTCTCTTTCTGACTTAATTCATTTAGTATGATAACCTCCAATTGAATCCATGTTGCAGACACCGTTATTTCATTACTTTTTATGGCTGAGTAGTATTCCATTGTATATATGTACTCCATATGTATCCATTCATTTGTCAATGAACATTTATATGCTTTCCATGTTTTGGCTGTTGTGAATAGTGCTGCTATGAATGTAGCAGTGCATGGATCTTTTTTTTTGATCAAAGGATAATTGCTTTACAATACTGTGTTGGCTTCTGCATATAACTACTGAATTAGCCATAAGTACATATATGGCCCCTTTCTCTGGAACCTCCCCCCCTACATCCCACTCCAACCCACTCCTGCAGGTTGTCACCGAGCACCCACTGGATTGAGCTTCCTGTGCCTATACAGCAGCCTCCCACTAGGTATCTTTTTTACACGTGCTAGTGTATATATGCCCATGCTACTTTCTTGCTACCCTCTCAGTTTGCCCCACCCTCTTCTTCCCTCGCTGTGTCCAACAGGCTTTGGACACTGCATGTGTCTTTTGAGTTATAGTTTTGTCCAGGTATATGCTCTGAATATACCTGGGATTCTAGATCATGTAGTAATTCTATTTTTAGTTTTCTGAGGAACCTCTTTACTGTATTCCATAGTGGTTACACCATCTTACATTCCCACCAACAGTGTAGGAAGGCTCACTTGTCTCCATACCTCTACAGCATTTATTATATAATTTGTTTTGTAAACATTTTTTTTTTTAAAGAGTTCATGTGGGGAAAAAATAAAGAGGTTCCCACATTAGAGCCTGATCCAGTATTTATGGTGCTAGCACTACAGTTATCAAGATTAATTGGCTCATGTGACTAGTTTAAGATGTCAGTTCTCCCTAGAGACAGATTACTCTCAGAAAGTCTGCTATTTTTATTATTCTGGGTGCCGCCCTGCCTCCACTGCTTTATTGGGCCATACTGAGTCCAGGAGGGATTTTCTACCAACCTGACATCTTCTTCCCTCAGTCAAGGTCCTGTTGAAGATAAAGTGTTATTCCAGGCTGTGCATCCTCATCCTCCAAATGTTTATTTCAGCTGAGATTTGTTACTAATGATTCCACTTGTTTCCGCAGTCTCCGTGGACAGTTCTGTTCCTTGCCTCTGCCCCCTTCCATGTAGCTCTTGGAAAGTCCTTTGGTTAATTCCAATAGTTATGGGATACCTTTTATGTATAATTTAGATTCTAGGCATTAAATGTTGTTAGAGAGTGATCATTAGTGATTCCGCAATTTCACATGTTGAGGCCCCAACCATCAGTGTGGCTGTATTAGGAGCCAGGAAGTTATTAAGCTTAAGTGAGGTCATGGTAGATAGAATTACTGTCCTTATAACAGTAACCACCAGACAGCTCTTCTCTCTACCTCTCCCCTCTTATGCATGAACTGAACAGTACCATAAGGTTACATTCTAAGACAGATAATGAGAATTAGAGAATATATCAGTTTCAATGCAGTTATTAGAGCAAATGTGAAACAAAATAACTACAGGAGCACATATCCCTCTTATTTGGATGTATGTGGCTCACACGTAAATCTACACCATCCAGCTCTGCAAGTAGATGTTTCACAACTGGATTTTCTTCCCAAAAGGATGATCATTGTTTTACTAGCAATAGTGATTGTGTTACTAATTACAGCTGAGAGATTTCTACATGCCAAGCTCTTGGAGATATGATCTTATATACTAATTGTATAGTATCATATACTATATGAATTGTATTATTCATACTGAACATTATTTTTATACTCACTTCAAGCATGGGAACTCAGAATTAGTGAAAGATTAGCTTTCTTAGTTAATCTAGTTTACTAATGATAAATGGCAGAACTAAGACTGAAATTCAAATCACCATGATTTCAAAGCCCTTGCTTTTTGAGACTACCAATTGGTTAATCCCAATAGTCTCAGGGCAAGGTGAGTCATGAAAATTTTCTGTCTGTTTTGAAGGAAATGGCAACCCACTCCAGTGTTCTTGCCTGGAGAATCCCAGGGATGGGGGAGCCTGGTGGGCTGCCATCTATGGGGTTGCACAGAGTTGGACACGAAGTGACTTAGCTTTTGATAATTTACAAATTTAACATAATGTGGGTAAAAAAGTGTGGACAATCCTTTGTTTCTCATTTAACCATATCTTAAATGAGCTTAGTTAACCACATTTGTAAAACCATGCTAATAAAGACACATGGCATAAACAGGTTGCTTTATTTTTTTAATCAGTAGTATAGAATATTCTATCAACCAACAAACTGAAAGCCTAATTTTTTCTTTAAGATTTTACATCTTTTGAAAGAAAAGTGATTGTTGTCTCCCGATTTGAAAAAGCATATTATTTTCAAGACTTCAATATTTCTATGTGTATCAAGTTAGTTTTTGTTTTGTTTTTGCTTTTTTTAAAAAATTTTTTAATTTATACCCAGTTGTACTGTTTTTATTCACTTATTTTCTTACCTTAAGAAGGTAAAACTTTTATAATAAGAGCAAATAATAAAATCATCATCATAATAAATGCCTCCAGGATAAAAATCTAGACCTAGAGACTATGCTTTTAATTATTTGGAACATGTATGTAAACATCTTCTAAATATTTCCAGTAAAGATGTATCAGTTAAGAAGTATTTTTAAGGGTCCACAAGATAGCGATTATATTAGCAATGTGGTAAACTCTCCATGGAAACCTATCAGTGAGTTACCTAATAATACTCTGGAGAACTTTATATAGTTTTGTTGTTTTGTTTTTACTATAGTTCAGCGAAGTTATACTTTAATAACCAACAAGAATTAACTGGCATGACCACAGGGACTTTATTCCAATTAGGGGACCCTTCCTTATATTTTGTCTCGTGAATGATTTTATTATACAAACATATTACCTGCTTGATTCTCTAATTGCTAAAAGCTATAAAACAGCATACACAGGGAAACACAATAACTAGAGATAGGAACACCAAGTTGCAGATAAGGACTCTGATAGTAAATGTAAAACCCTTTACTTTCTAAGCTCTCTCAAAAAAAAAGAATATTTAATGTACCTTATTCTATTAATAATTGAACATTTACTAATGTTTCCAAAATATTTGGGTTAATTTTTCTATTACAGGTTTGAGAGAGATCAATAACAGTATAGATGATGAAAGTCTTCCATAATTTCCCTATGTGCTTTTATTTACTGTAAATTGACATCTCAAAAGAAAATTTTCCTACTATTGAAGGCAAACCCACCCATGTGGAGATTGTTCCTCGAGTTTATCCTCATTTGCAAGGATAGGAGAATGAGATCCATTTAAACCATAAGCATCTTATCTTATTGAAGCTATTAGAAGACTCTTGAATATGTATCACTTTGATTTTTCTAAGTCAGTAGATATGTGTGTGTGTGTGTATATATATATATATATATATATATATATGAGAAAACTTACTTTTATCCTAAACATTGTGTGTAGTTGAGTATCAGACTGCATATATTTACTGTTTAATCTTAGGAGAGTATGCTAGACATAAAAAAGAAAAGGCCTTCCTTATCTTTATATTTAATTTTTTTGGATAGAAAAAGTAACTTGTAATAAAAATAAATGTGAGTCAAATGCTTCAATGGGATATTGTATAACAAAAAATGATAACATTGCTAACACATTTCAGGGGTTTATTATGAATTAGAAAGTGTTCTCAATTCTTTATCTTCTTTTGGCTCATATAATACTAACTACAGTCTATGAAATAGGCCCTACTGTCCTACTCATTCATCAGCCAGGAAACTGAAGCTTTGAAATGTTGCATAATTCTCATCTCAAGGGCCAAAGGCAAAAAGACAGAGCTTAATGATTTGGACTTCAGTTCAGTTCAGTTCAGTCACTCAGTCATGTCCAACTCTTTGCGACCTCATGAATCGCAGCATGCCAGGCCTCCCTGTCCTTCACCAACTCCTATATATATTTAAATCCAATGTTAGAAGACGTTGAACTCAAATAGAACTGGTTTCAAATCTCATTTCTCAAGTAAGCTATTCTGAGGCTTAGTATCTTCAACTAGAAAATGATCCTGAAGCAATTTAATTAAATTAGGTAATGGCTTTAACATATAGCCCATTATATAGCACTATATAGCATATTAGTAGATGCTAATTTCTATACTGTATTAATATAAATTTTACGAATATAGAATTTAATGTCAAGGTAGAAATATGTACTTAAATTTATTATTAAAGTTGGTTGATGATGTCTGGGTCTTCCATAAAGATATTATTTTAAATAGCTGTGTCATTCTTCCTCCTCTAAAATGCTTTGTACTCTAGGCTTCTAGGGTTCTGCCCCATGCTACCACTACTATCACCCTGCATATTTCCCCCATTTCTTATACAGGAGTCTAATCTTCTGATTTTAACTCTAAATATTGAACACCCTGTATGGAGACCTATGCTGCATGCTCTTATCCATTTTAATTTCTTCCAACATGACTTTATTACTCAGTGGCTTTAACTTACCTTCATATCATGCTGACTTTTGTGCTAATATCTTAAGTCTTGATCTCTCCACTGAGCTACACACTAGTTTAGTTTAGATGCCTCATCTTTTAGATGACTTCTAGGAAGTAGATACTAAGTTTACAGACAAAAAATATCACCCCCTCCTTGTTGCTCTCTACTACTTTTAATTCTTTTTGAATTTTATCTTCTCATCTAACAATCATCAAGTCTGAAACATAGTTAGCTTATCTATCTGTCTGTCCATCTTTATGCTCTCTTTGCTAGTACCTTATTCTTAGCTACTCTCATCTTCAACTTTTTAAGGGAGTATTTTAATTTTATCTCTTTTAGTTTTTCTTCTTTGAAATATTTTTTAAATTGAAGTATAGCTGATTTACAATGTAGTGTTCAGTTCAGTCACTCAGTCGGTTCCGGCTCTTTGTGACCCCATGAATCACAGCACGCCAGGCCTCCCTGTCCATCACCAACTCCAAGAGTTCACTCAGACTCATGTCCATTGAGTCGGTGATGCCATCCAACCATCTCACACTCTGTTGTCCCCTTCTCCTCCTGCCCCCAATCCCTTCCATCATCAGGGTCTTTTCCAGTGAATCAACTCTTCGCATGAGGTGGCCAAAGTATTGGAGTTTCAGCTTCATTGGAGTCCTTCCAATGAATACCCAGGACTGATCTCCTTCAGAATGGACTGGTTGGATCTTCTTGCAGTCTTCTCCAACATAGTTGGAGTATCTATCAATTTAAAAAATATTTAAAAGAAGAAAAAATAAAATAGATAAAATTAAAATACTCCCTTAAAAAATTAAAGATGAGAGTAGCTAAGAATATGGTACTAGCAAAGAGGGCATAAAGATAGACAGACAGATAGATAAGCTAACTATGTTTCAGGAGATACATATGCAGTCTTCTCCAACACCACAGTTCAAAAGCATCAATTCTTCAGTGCTCATCTTCCTTCACAGTCTAACTCTCACATCCATACCTCACCACTGGAAAAACCATAGCTTTGACTAGACAGACCTTTGTTGGCAAAGTAACATCTCTGCTTTTTAATACGCTATCCAGGTTGGTCATAACTTTCCTTCCAAGGAGTAAGCATCTTTTAATTTTATGGCCGCGATCAGCATCTGCAGTGATTTTGGAGCCCCAAAAAACGAAGTCTGACACTGTTTCCACTGTTTCCCCATCTGTTTCCCATGAAGTGATAGTTACTGCTATACAGCAAAGTGCTTTAGTTATACATGTATGTACATTCCTTTTAAATATTATTTTCCCTTATGGTTTATCATAGAATACTGAATATAGTTCTCTGTGGTATACAGAGGGGCCTTGTTGTGTATCCACTCTCTATATAAAAGCTAACCCCAGCTGCCCTGTCCATGTCTCCCACAGCCAGCTCCCCCTGGTAACCACCAGTTTGTTCTCTGTGTCTGTGATTGTGTTTCTGTTTCATAGATAGGTTCACTGGTGTCATATTTTAGATTCCACATATAAGTGATATCGTATAGAATTTGTCTTTCTGACTTATTTCACTAATATAATAATCTCTAGTTGTATCCATGTTGCCACAGATGGCATTATTTTGTGTTGTTATAACTGAGTACTATTCCTTTATGTATGTATGCCACATTTTCTGCATCCATTCATCCAGCGATGGACATTTAGCTTCTTTCTATGTCTTGGCTGCTGTGAATAGCATTGCTGTGAACATAGGGGAGCATGCATCTTTGTGAATTATAGCTTTGTCTGGCTATATGCCCAGGAGTGGGCTTGCTGGATCATATGTATCTAGCATATGGATTCAAATATGCTGGATTATCTATTTTTTAGTTTTTCTGAGTGAGCTACTATCATCTTTAGTCTGCACTCTAAAGTAGGTTTCAGACTCATTTTTTAATCTTCCTGGTTTCCTCATATTCCATTCTCCCCATGAATGCTAGAGTGTTCTTTTACTTTAGTTGATGTTACATATTCCTCAAAATGTTCCAATATCTTTCCATTTCGATTAGCAAAATTTCAAATGTCCTGAGGGATGTCAGCAAGTTGGAAGAATAGGAAGCCCCAGATCTTTCTCTTTCTCAAGTAGGCATTGATTCAACAGCAATATACAGAAAAACTCCTTGTATGAGAAATTCAGAAACTAGTTACAAGGCTCCTGCATTCCAAATGTTAAGCCGGACATATAAAGGTCAGTAGGAAAACTTGTGGCACCCTTTCACCATAATCCCTCCTCCTGGAACAGCACCATGCATGCAATTGGGAGGAAGCTGTAACCTCCCGACTTCTCTCTGGAGAAGGTCAGAAAAGACTAGACCATATGTTTCTCTTTCTAAATTTTTTAGAGCACTGCTTAGGAGAATGGCCCCTGTCTTCTGTATTGGAATCTTGACAGGACCCAAGATACTGCCCACCCTCATCATGTCTATTCAACTTAGTACTGGAAGTCCTAGTCAGAGCAACTAGGCAAGAAAAATACACTCAAAGTATAAAGGAAAACATGCAATTTTTTCTAATCATAGATGACATGATCTTATATATAGAAAAACCTAAAGATGCCATTGGGGGGGACAAAAAAAAACCAACCTGTTAGAACTGAAAAACAAAGTTAACAGTTGAAGAGTATAAAATCAACCGATTGCACTGCCATATACCAAAAAGTTACAATCTGGAAAGGAAATTAAGAAAACTCTCTCATTTACAATAACATCAAAAGGAATAAGATACTTAGGAATAAATTTAACCAAGGAGATGAAAGACTTCTACATTTAAAATTATAAAACACTCCTGAAAGAAAATTAGACACAAATTGGAAAGATGTGCCACGTTCATACATTGGATTAATATTATTAATTAATATTAAATTGTTATTTATATATATAATTTAATATATAAAATGTTATTTAATATAAATTAAATTTAAATAATTAAATGTAAAATTAGTATTCTCTTAATACTGTTAAAATATCCATATCACCTAAAACAATCCATAGGTTCAATGCAATCACTGTGCATGCCTTTTTTTTTAATATAAATGGGAAGAATAATCCTAAAATTCATATGGAATTAAAATGAATTCTGATAGTCTAAACAGTCTTGAGAAAGAAGAATAGAGCTGGAGACATCACATTATCTGATTTCAAAATGTTACAAAGCAATACTTATCAAAACAGCATAGTCCTTACATAAAAACAGATATATAGACCAATGGAACAGAACTGAGACTGCAAAAATAAACTCAGCTAACCTTCCAGAGTACGAAAGATGCACATTGGAGAAAAGGTAGTCTCTTTAACAAACTGTGCCAGGAAAACTGAATATGTACAAGAAAACAATGGGATTGGATCTTTGTCTTGTACCATACAAAGCATCAACTCAAGTGACTTAAAGACCTACGTGTAAGACCTTAAACTAAACCTCCTAGGAGAAAATATACCAGGTAAACTCCTTGACATCATTCTTGGCAAGGATTTTTTTTTTTTTTTTGGATATGACACCACAATAAAGGCAGCAAAAGTACAAATAAACAAGTGAGACTACATCATGCTGAAAAATTTCTGAACAGCTTACAACAAAATGAAAAGGTCATAAATGGGATGAGAAAATACGTTTGAAAATTATATATCTGATAAAGCTTTAATATCCAAAATATATTTTACAAGCACAAAAATCTAGCAAAATAATCAAATTTAAAAAATGGGCAGAGAAACTGAATAGACATTTTTCCAAAGAAAACATACAGATGGTCAATAGGCATATTAAAAAATGCTCAACATCCTTAATCATCAGAGAATGCAAATCAAAACCAGAGTGAAATATCACTTCACACCTGTTTGAATGATTGTTATCAAATATCAAGACATAATCAGTATTGGCAAAGATGGGGAGAAAGGGGGCCCCTTATGACCATCTAGGCATGTAAATTGGTCCAGGTGCTATTGAGAACAATATGCAGATTTCTCAAAAAATTAACGATAGAACCCCTATTGATACAGCAGTCTCCTTTCTGGGTATATGTCCAACAGAAATGGAAATACTATCAGAAAGAAATATCTGCATTTCCATGTTGACTGCAGCATTATTCACAATAGCCAAGAGGTGGAAACAAACTCTTGTTATGAAAGGTTTTCCCTGGTGGCTCAGTGGTAAGGAACCCATCTGCCAATGCAGAAGTTGCAGGTTCGATCCCTGGATTGGAAATATACTTTGGAGGAGGAAATGGCCACCCAATCCAGTATTCTTACTTGGGAAATTCCATGGACAGAGAAGTCTGGTGAGCTGCAGTCCATGGGGTCACAAAGACTTTGATGCTGGGAGGGGTTGGGGGCAGGAGGAGAAGGGGACGACAGAGGATGAGATGGCTCGATGGCATCAGTGACTTGATGAACATGAATCTGAATGAACTCCAGGAGCTGGTGATGGATAGGGAGGCCTGGCGTGCTGCGATTCATGGGGTCGCAAAGAGTCGGACACGGCTGAGTGACTGAACTGAACTGAACTGAGCAAGAGACTTTGAGTTTTTCACTTTTCAAAGCAGTCAAACAAATCCGGGAAAAAAAAAAAGAAAAAAAGAAAGGAATGGTGGATGTCAGGGGCTTGAGGAGGGGGAAATGGAGAGCTGTTGTCTAATGGCTAAAAGATTTCAGTGATAAAAAGTGGAAAGTTCTAGAACTTTGTATAATATTGTACCTACAGGAACAATACTATATGGTTAAAATTTGATAAGAGGGAGAGCTAGTGTTTGTGTGCTTTACAATAATAATAAGCTCCATGTTCTTAATGAGCAGTCTACTCTGCCTCAGAAAGCTAAAAATAAATAAGTAGACCTAAGAATTTCAGTATCTTAAAGGTCCTGGTGCTTTTCCTTCTGTCAGTGTCTGATGCTGTGCTCACTTCTTTCCAGTCTCAGCTCCTCTACCTTTGAGCACAGCTGGGTTTCACATTTTTGTTCATTATAAACTCATCTCCAACTAAGGACCTTGGTGGCCACTGTTTTCTTGGTCTGGAGTGATTTTCCTTTTTTTTTTTTTTAAGTGATTCAGGTCTATTTTCAAATGTCAGGCCCACAGGAGAGGCCTTTTTTCTGACCATTCATTTCGAACTTCTTGCCTAAAACTGCTAAACTCACTTGCCTTAAAACACCCTGATATTTTTCGTGTGGTTTTCCTGCCATAGTATATATTTATATCTAAAAACTATTTGTGTATTTGTTTACTTTTTAAGCATAATATAATGACAATCTTTTTTAGTAAATTAACATCTCCAGCTTTAGAGCAGTGAATATTAATGGAAGGTCAATATCTTTTCTGAATATTAAATAAAATAAATGACTGATTAAAATAATTGAATATTTAAAATCAAAATCCATAAGTGAAACCCTTGAAACCCACATGAAATGGTATCCTCTCATAAAACTTCCTTAAGTCTTTCACATATGGAGGATGCTGTTTCTCATCTCAACTCTTTTTGCATGTTATTCACACATTTTCAAATACCTTATCACTTTCCAGTTACCTTACAGGATACTGTGAAAATCAAATAATAAAGAATATGTGAATGAACTTGTGCATTATAATGTAGCATACAATTCTTTTCAGCAATGTGGAATTTGAGCTTATTTATATATGTTCTATTTATCTTATCAGTCTCTGGTTGCTTTATGGACTATCTTCAGTTTCAATTTTTAAATTTTGCTATCCTTCAAAACCACAGTATAGTAATTTTCATGTATTGAAAGTTGATTAAAGTTTTTTACTGAATACAAAACAGACACAATGAACATGAATTTGGACAAATTCTGGGCATGCCACAGACCACGGGGTGGCAAAGAATCTTACATGGTTTAGCAGCTGAACAACAACAGCAGCAACAGATTAAGTTGATATCTGTCATCATATGATTTAGAAATTCATTTAATCCTGTTTGTTTATGCCCACCCTGCTCCAAATATTTGAGAAATGAAAGTGGATATCCTTCTTGTTTTTGAAAGTTGACAGTCTAGTGTGAAGAAACAAGAAGACGTGATAAATTTTTATAGTAAAAGAAAAGTTTGCAGTATGTTATGTGTGGGTGCAGAGAAAAGGAAGTGCCTAAGCCATGCACTAAGCCATGGTAAGAACTGCAACTTGAGGAGACAGAGAGACAAAATACTGCGTGTGTTTAAAGGATGGATATAAAATTTTTGAGTGCTAAAGTTGTTAAAGCTTCCAAAAGTATGTGGGCAAACGTTGTACATTCAAACCACTATAATTAACCATATAGATTATAGACTTTTAGTGGGTATGACTTATGAGAAAGTGCCTTCTTGATCTGTTAACCAGTTTAAGTGTAGGGTGTGAAAACTGACAATTGGGTCATAATAAGGAAAGTTGTATGGATAACATGATTTATGGCATGCAAGAGGATAAAGCCACACTGAGAACCATTTAGGGCTGGAGACTGAAGCTCTGCTCCAGTACACATGCAGATAGCATGTATGGGGTGGCCTTGGGTTACAGAGTCTCCTAAACCTTCCCTGGTGGCTCAGCAGTGATGAACACACCTGCCAGGGCGGGAGCCGTGGGCCGGCCTCTGGGTCGGGAAGGTCCCCTGGAGAAGGAAATGGCAACCCGCTTCAGTATTCTTGCCTGGGAAATCCCAGGGACAGAGGGTCTGGCCGGCTACAGTCCACGGGGTCCCAAGAGAGTCAGACACAACTTAGCGACTAAACACCAACCATGAACTGTCACCCAGTAGATATAACAGGCTTATGATCTGATGTAAAAGTTGGCTGTGTTGGTAAGGTTATGACTGAGAAGGCAAATTTGAACCTGAATAGAAATAGAAACTATTTTGATTATCAGATCCTCTGAACATAAGATCTTATGTATATATAAAAGCATAGTACACGTCTTTTTCTTTTCAGGACATTTTATCACATTTTCTCACTACTTAGAATTCAGAAGTGTAATATCTCAGAGTTAAGCAATATTATGGCCTCTATAGATTTATATTTTCTAAAGAAAGCTACATGTAATGAAGTTTTAAATTCAAAATTCATTTGACTCCATATTTTACATGGAACTTTGATGTATATAAGGCATGCTAAAAAATTTAACAATATTTTCTTACAAACTGGAATCAAGATGTTATATACTGTATTTTAATTAAAGCAACAAACGTTCATATAAATTAAAGACATTGAAATATTCCAGAGAAGGGAGGCTCATAGTCCTACGTTTTATTAGGAAAAAGCCAGTTTACTGTGCAAATGGTTGAAGAAAATATACTAGAGCAAAGTTAAATTGTTTCAATTTCATTGTCGGTTTATAATACCCATCATTAAATGTCTTTTTGGGTGTGCATCAATTTGAAGCATTTATGTAGTTATTTTATAGAATGTGTGCATTCAAAAAAGTTTTTCGGAACATATGGGAAGCTCTTTTTTAAAATTACACATATACCATATATTATATGAATAGAAAACCAGAGCTCTAAGAAAAGGCACACAAGTATTAAATATTCATTATCAAGTCAGTATGCAAGCACTCTTGTTTCTTAGTGTTTAGCTTTAATTTCTTTCCCAAAAATATAAAATCCAAATTATAATTAAAATATTTCATTGTTATCTGAATCATAGCAAATATTTCCAATAATACCTGCAAATTACATATATTATATAAGGAATATGCTACTGAACCATATACTTTATTTTCCCAGAAGTGGTGGTAGATTTTGACTGAGTCTTCCGTGTACTCTTGACTCTGTTCACAGCTTTGATTAATTCTCACAGAGCTTTTGTGAGTTATTGGACCTATTTTACATATGAGAATATTGGGCTAAAGACACATGAGTAGTACATGGGACACTCAAAACTGATAGAAGCACAAATCTGGCTTTGTTTTTTTCATTTGATTGTTTGTTCATTGACTCAACTGAGTCTTGACTGCCTGCACCTGATAGGAGGTTCTAGTCTTTTCTGGAAGACCAGAAATGTGTAAGTCATGTGATAAATATGACTAATATGACTCTAGGGGAAGAAAAACGTTTTCTCCATTTACTTTTTAGATTATTGACTGGGGCTCTTGAAATAAGACCAATTAATAAAAGAAAAGCATACACATTTGCTTAATAGAAGGTGTTTTTTTTTTTTTTTTTTTTTTTTTTTTTTAC
>SJYT01066248.1:73327-86825 GCA_006410635.1 Cephalophus harveyi
TTTTTTTTTTTTTTTTTTTTGTGACATGGGAATCTTCTTAAGGAAATTAAGATCCAAAGAAGCAGTTTGAGCTGATATTTATATACTGAGTTGGACAAAGAGTAACAAATTGTGAAAAAATGACAAGGCAAAAGCTGCATGGGCTACTTAGTGAATTAGGTAGAGAAGTGACTAGAGAGCTATGAGCTAATTTAGCCAGCTTTCTTTATACAGATTTCTCTTGGTCTCCACTTTCCAGTTTGGTGAGAATGTTTCTTTCCTTTTATATTAAAGAGGGCATCTCTTATATTTGAGTTTTATCTCCTACTTTTAGGAAAGTCAAGGTATGCTTTTTGCATCTGGTGATTTTCAAGTGCCTTTAACTTAATCTGTATGCCTGAGTGGCATATTTTGAAGTGGCAAATTCTGAACTCTTTCATAACTATAAAGAGAACAGGGGACCTTGGCAACATGGTGATGATCTCTGAAAACTCACTTGGGAACTGGTGATTTGCTGGATATTAAAACAATGTCATGGACTTTTCATTTAGAAGAAACAGCACATACAGAGGCATAAAAGCTAGCGGGAGTGCAGCCTGGTCAGGAGATGGTCGTTTAGTCACTAAGTCATGTCTGACTCTTGTGACCCCAGGGACTGTAGCCCGCCAGGCTCCTTTGTCCATGGGATTTTCCAGGGAAGAATCCTGGAGTGTGTTGCCATTTCCTCCTCAAAGGAATCTTACCAACCCAGGGATCAAACCCAGGTCTCTTGCATCTCTTGCATTGCAGACAGATTCTTTACTGCTGAGCCACTAAGATATGGTGAGCATGGTAAAATATGGATGGGTTGTGGGTTTTCCAGGGCAGGCAGTAAAGATGAGAAGTGGAACCGCCTCAGATATTGGCAAGCCATGAATTTCTTGTGAGGTTTTTTTCCTTTTTTCTATTCTGCTGGTGAAGCAAAGGCATGAAGGAATTTCAAGCAAGAGTTTGAGGAGATGAAATGTAGCTGGAGGGTAGATTTCAAAGGGAAAGGCATTGGGGGAGCCCTTTGTCACTCCTTCTATCTGCATCACGTAGTGCTATATGCTGGGAATGACACAGTGAAGGCATAACATACGCCTTCTGACTTCAGAGGAAAAACAGTGAAAATCAAGACCTGTACATTTTCATACTTGTGATTAAAAAATGCAGAGAAGATTTCCTCCAAAAAATAGTTCTCTGGTGTTCTCTGGTGTTTAGAATAGACTGTCATGCATCATCTTCCCATGCTTTTATTCTTATTTTCCTTTCCTTTCTCTCCTTCCTCTGTATTTTATCTCCCAAACCCTCCTTCATCTCCAAAGCCATGGAGAATACACCATTTCAGCTCAGTAGTTGTTAGATCTCAGTTATGGTCAGCTCTGTGTAACAGAAACGAAATAGTCGCGGCTTTACACAGACTGAAATGCTTTCTCTCTTAACTGAGCTCAGAGCGGCCGCCCAGGGCTCACAGGCAGTTTGCTCTTCAGTGTTCTCTGGGATAAAGTTGCTGGGTTCCTCTGTCTCTAGGCTATGGCTTTCATTTTCATGATCCAATTGGGGGCTCCAGACGTCACAATCAGGATTCTTGTAGCGAGATGGAGGGATTGGGTAGAATAGATCAACAGCCTTCTAGGAAAATTTCCTAGAAAGTTAAGAGAGTACTTGTCCCTATATTCTATTAGCTAGAATTCAGGAATTGGACCATACTCAGTTACTAGTGAGGCTAAGAACTATAGTCTTCCCCCGCCCCTCCCCCAAGAGAAGTGAGGTTAAGAGACTTAAGTCTGACATAAGATAGTGAAGCCACTTTGAGTCTCTGTGCCAGTAGGATTCCTTTAGTATTTTTTGATGCTTTCAATCAAACCAAATAATCATTTTAAAATTAATTTCATGAAACCCTATTATATGAAATGCACACATACATACAAGAACATAAAACACAAAAAATAGTATGACAGGTAGAAGTACTTTTCGAAATGAAGAAATTCAAAATATTCATCACTCTGACAAACACAGATAAGCAAGGAATTATTGCATTAGATACCATTTTCTTTCTTCTATCATTGTTTTCTAATTTTTTGAATAACTTTGCTATGCATTAGGAAGATTAGAATCAGCAACCTGAAAACTGGGAATAATTCTATGTATGATATTAACTGTTGTACCAAATCAAACAATATTGTGAATATCATTTTACTTATGCACATCCTTTCTGGGCATTGCTCTTCCTACTTCTATGCATAATTTCTGGAATGTGTGAAATAAATAAAACCCTACATAAACATGTTTGCATTAATTTAAAAATAATGAAGTGTATCTTGAGAGAGAATAATAGCAACCATGTGAATGGTCTCCAATATGTATATATGTGTGTGTGTATGCCAACATAGTAGGAATGTTCATATACATATTTAATCTATATATAGTGAATGAAATATTGCTCATAGTGACATAGAGTATATGCCTTTGCAAAGTTTACTCATTCACATTTAGTTCCATATTTGAATGACTTCCTTAATTTCCTCTGTTTAACTTAGTGAGAAATTAGGATTTGATTGATGAAATGAAACTGTGTTATCCAGTATAGTACTTTCACTTCCTTGATTGTGACAAGTTTTAAGTAAGGAACAAAGTATGTGAACCACATCATAGCACATTTTTAAAAAAATGTATTTTTTCTTTTGTAACACATTATTATAATTAAATGTTCTAAGTTGAAATTTGGAATTTTAACACCATTCTTGCTATACAAACCATGAACTAATTTGTCTGTTTCCCATGTATTTATTACTTCACTCAACAAATAATTACTTATTGGCTACAATATGTAAGGGACTTCACTAACCAGTATAGGAGATGGAAAATACAAAATACATAAAACATGGTGTGAGAACTGTAAAAAATCTGATTCAAAGGAAAAATTAAATAGCACCTACATTAAAAAATAGAATAGTGGTTTGCAAAAGTAAGAAAGAATTAGATAAATGTTATAGAAATTCAGAGGAGCAAGTGATTACATTAAACTATGATATTTTGACTTTCAAGAGAAGAATTTGAGATGTTACTGTATTTTCAAGTTAATAAGTTAGGTTGCCACAGTTTTATAGATGCTGGTGGAACACAGAAAGCTCTGGATCAAAGGCTTTATTACAGCACAGCAGAACACATGAGTTTCCATTGTCCTTGCATGCCATGGGGGAACAGGAAGCAGCCAGATATATAATGCACACATAGTATATTTGGGTCACAGCTAAGGACCCCTGAATTTTGTGATCCCCTGTCTCCTAAAGGATCTAGTAACACACCTCTCCAACATTTTACCTAGATAAAGACATGATCTTTATAATTATCAGAAAATAAATCTACCTGCTTCCCCCAAAGAAGGTCCTGTCTCTTCCAAGAGTGTTTGCTATATAACATCCTTGAAAAAATACAGTGAAACAAAGCTGTCAATGCCTCTTGCTCAGAAAGTGTGCAGAAACACAAAAGACCTTAAGAGAATTGTCTCCTCAAATAGAGAAGTCTTTATAAAGAAACACCCTTTAATCCAGGCTACAAAAGATAGGTTTTACTAAATGGGGCTTGGGGAATAAGGCTTTTACAGCAAAGAAAATTAAATTAACCATGTGAGAAAGTAATGTCTGCAAGTGTGTAGTGGATTTATCACCATCTCTATGAAACTTAAATTAATATTTCATATTTTAAGACTATTTAAAACGCATTTTATATTTGTGTGCTTAGTCAGTCATGTCCGACTCTTTGTGACCCCATGATCTGCAGCACGCCAAGCTTCTCTGTCCATGGAATTCTCCAGAGAGTGATACTAAAGTAGGTTTGCCATTCCCTTCACCAGGAGATCTTCCCAACCCAGGGATTGATCCCAGTCTCCTACATTGCAGGCAGATTTTTATCACCTGAGCCACCAGGAAAGTCCATTTAAAAAAATTAAATATACCTATTTTATTTTTTCAATTTATTTAATTGGAGGATAATTGCTTAACAATATTGTGATTTTTTTTTTTTTTTTTTTCCAAGCATCATTATGAATCGACCATAGGCTTACATGTATCTCCTCCATCCTGAAAAACCCTCCCGCCTCCCTCCCCACCCTATCCCTCCAGGTTGTCCCAGAGCACTCATTTGGGTGCCCTGTGTCATATATCAAACTCTCACTGGTTATCTATTTTACATATGGTATTATATATGTTTCAATGCTATTCTCTCAAATCATGCCACCCTCTCCTTCTCCCACTGAGCCAAAAGTCTGTTCTTTACCTCTGAAATACACATATTTTAAATATAAAATAAATATATATGTTTTAAGTAAATGCAGTTGATTGTACGCAAATCTTGGGACTGTGAAGGACTATATACTGAAATGGACAGATTGAAATTGAAAATATTGATTTGGGAGCCAACCTGGAAATAAAACTTGCAACTAATTTAGGTGAAGTTCTCTACAATGTCATATGATCTATGAGTATTTGCATTTTGACTGTAAACAAGAGCTGTTTAAGTTGACCCTTAAGGAGACAAGTAAAATTAATTACTAATCATATAACTTTACAATTAAGGAAGATTAAAACACTAATAGTGTTTAATAGTATTTAATAGAAAAATTGAAAATGGCAGTGATGTTTTAGTTGCTAAGTCATGTCCAACTCTTTGCAAGCCCATCGAATGTAGTCTGCCAGACTCCTCTGTCCATGGGATTTTCCAGGCAAGAATACTGGAGTGGATTGCTATTTCTAGAGGACAGGTAGGTAAAACCAAAATTCAGAAGTCAGAATCACTGTAAATTCAGAACTATGCTTAGAACAAGAGAATGCTACTGATATTATTCATCACTCATTCTGAAAATGATGGAAACCACAGTTCAAAGGGTCAGACTTACATCTGAGAATGCATTTTACCAGCAACACCTGTTTTGCCTGTAAATACTAACCCAACAGATAACTTAAGGTTGTAGCTCAATCGGTTTAAAATCCATATGCAATGGAGGAGACCTGGGTTCAATTCCTGAGTTGGGAAGATCCCCTGGAGAAGCAAATAGCTATCCACTCCAGTATTCTTGCCTGAAGAATCCCACGGACAGAGGAGCCTGGCAGGCTACAACCTATGGTATCGCAAGAGTCAGGCATGACTGAGAGACTAAGCACACACAGAACACAATATCCTGAATGTAGATAGATAAGTAAATACATATATACATATAAATACACATGCACAAAGATAGACAGCAGTACATTTATTTTTATTAAACTGAAACATAGGTCTTGTTCAGTTTTTGTAACGTTTGCTTTATATAAGCACCCCAGAATTCAAATATAAATTTCCTTATATTTAAATCTGCCTGGCAGTATGGATTTTAATAATTTACCATTGAAAAGTTAAGTTACATCATGTTCAAGATGCATCACATTCTTATGAAGAACAGCCTTCTCATCCAATGGGTTTGTAGTTTTGACAGCTGAGAAGACCCCCTTCTGTCCACTGGACATCATATTAGCATTAAATTGTGTTTCTCCACCTAAAATATCCTTGTATATTTGCAATGAAAAAGTCCAAAAATTACAAACTTTCAATCATGCTTTATCTTCTTTGACATTTTCTCCTTAAATAAGCAAAGTCAGATCAATTACTGCTAGTAATATGTGATGCTAAAGCTTAGAATTTGGTAGCAATTATAATTCTAGGCTTTTTGAACATGTGAAATAGTATCTTACATAACTCCCCACATACACAAAATAGAAAGATGCATTCATAAAATAAGGTTGATAGTGTATATTTTACAGATGTTTTCAAAACAAGAAAAATACCAAAGAAATCTTAAAAAAAAAAAAAAAGTAAACAGAAGGTATTCTCTAGACTTCTTTGGGTTTCCAGATTTATAAATTGAGAATGAACAGGAAAGAAAATCTAGTCAAAGGCCCAAGTTAAAAGCAATACATGCGGAGTAAACGTGATAGTATTTTTCTTTGAGAATGGCTCTTCCCCCAAGCCCTTTGATGGAATGATTATACTTAAAATCTGTAAATGGTTCATTATTGAATCTTGGGTGATGCTTATGAAAGTCAGCATAAGAAAAGTCTTAAGTGATACTCTGTGAATAAATCATAAATTCACATATTTTGCTGAGCATGCTTAAAGATGATTCAATGAAAGTTTTTATTCATAAATGACAGATGTGAAACTCAGAGAATAAACTGCTCATAAACAGATAGTTTTCTACAGAATAAGCATTTGAGGTCATGACAGTACAGAGGTCAACATGACTCAGTACAGTAACTTAACTACAGAAGAAAGAGTAGTTATGGAAGCAAGGGTACTAGTTTCTGGAGGCAGAGCTGAATCACCTCAATTAAATACTGCAGTGGGGCGAGAAGTCTGCATTTCACATGAGTGCAGGTAAAGCTGTATTCATGTTTAGGGGATTCTGACAGTAGTATGACATTTATCAGAGAATATTTTCATTATTAAACAGCAAAAACCAACTCTGACCAAGGAAAGCAACAAAACAGTTTATTGGGAGAATATTATGTAGCCATTAAATTTGGTGCATGGCCTTAAAAATCAGGTTTGGCAAAAAGTAGGAACCAGCGGGGACTTCCCTGGTAGCTCAGCTAGTAGTCTGCCTGCAATGCAGGAGACCCCCATTCAATTCCTGAGTTGGGAAGATCCCCTAGAGAAGGGATAGGCTATCCATTCCAGTATTCATGGGCTTAACTGGTGACTCAGATGGTAAAGAATCGGCCTGCAATATGCGAGACCTGGGTTTGATCCCTGGGTTGGGAAGATCCCCTGGAAGAGGGCANGCAGGAGACCCCCATTCAATTCCCGAGTTGGGAAGATCCCCTAGAGAAGGGATAGGCTATCCATTCCAGTATTCATGGGCTTAACTGGTGACTCAGATGGTAAAGAATCGGCCTGCAATATGCGAGACCTGGGTTTGATCCCTGGGTTGGGAAGATCCCCTGGAAGAGGGCATGGCAACTCACTCCTGTATTCTTGCTTGGGAATCCCCATGGACAGAGGAGCCTGGTGCGCTGCAGCCTATGGGGTCATAGAGAGTCGGACCCAACTGAGTGACTAAGGCACCACACAGCACAGGAGCCAATAGAAGTTAGGCAATAAGAAACAACGTTTCTTACTGGTACTCGCCACTGAAACTACGCAGCCAAAGTGACCCTTAATTCATGCAACTGCCACCAACCTCTTTCCATCATGGCTGCTAAGTTCACCATGGCTGCATCTGACCCTTAAGTCATTTGCCACTGCTATGAAAAATGCCTCATCTGTCCCTATATCCGTCAATCATCTGCTCCCGGGTATTACAGCCTGTCATTAATATGCACATGCCATTGATGCAAGTTCTAACTAAGAGATTAGAAGAAGGAGGTATATGGTCCCATTAGGTGTTATGCTTAGGGTTCTGTTTATCATGTTTCATATACTGGAGAGTTCCAGGCAAGTAGGAAATGTGTTTGAATGCTGCTCAGTTAAAAAGCAACAACAACAAAATAATGAATGGCTGTAAAGTATTTCTATTGTGTTGTTTTCAACCAGTGGTTTATTTTTTATTATTCACATTTTAATTCTAAGCTATACAGGGTGGATTTCTTGAAATAGGACAGACAATTTTCACATTTGGATTTCTGTCCTCTCGTTGTGTAGTAAATGAAGGTACTTTCACAAGTACAGTCGTGATGTTTTCATTTGCTCTTTTGTTCAGTGAGGCCTCACTTACTGCTTCTCATAATTGTCATAATAGAGATTCAGAAACAAATAAAACATAAGCATATTAAATTGCTTTTATGTACTTTGGGGATGCCATACAAGATAAATTATTGCAGAGAAATCACTCATTCTATGTATCTCTAATGCCTTACAAAAGCCACTTTCTTCACCTTCTACTCATGAATTATGCTTTGTTAAACAACTTGGCATAAAGGGCAAAGATGTTAATTTCACTTAAAAATCACACCAAATGGTGTGAAGACATTAAGAAAGCAACACCTTCTATATATTAATCAACATGACTTCTAAGAAGAAAGTCTCTTTTTTGAGATGCATGAGTTGGAAATTAAGAAAGTTTTTAAAACATATATTTATTTATTTGGCTGCACTGAGGCTTAGTTATGGCATTCAGTTATCTAGTTCCCTGATCAAGGATGGAACGCAGGCCCCCTGCAGTGGGAGTGTGGAGTCGTAGCCACTGGACCACCAGAAAAGTCCCCCAAATTAAGAAACTTTTGATAAATTAAAAATTAATGTTAAAAATGATCCAAATAATTTATTAGACTGGAAGACTATTCAAATCAATTATTCAAGTCACCAATGAGAAAATTGAGACTCAAAATTAGATGTTTCATGTGAGTGCACATTGTAAATAAGTTGTCAAAAAAAAACAAAGAGAAAATTGTTTTTGGAATTTCTTTCCATTACTCTTAACCATGTTGGTGTTAGAGTGGCATTACTCTTGTTTTTTTTTTTTTTTTAGAAGCATTTTTGTGTTAGAAGCATTTTTGAATTATTTTAATTTAAATCAATCAAAATGTGTCTTTGCCCTTGACAATATTGCAGATTTCAATTTATATTTTCTAGCAACTAAAATAAAATTTCAATTCAAATTCAGTATAATTCTTGCACAATTGGTGAGGTAAGAATCTTTATTAACTCTAATTATGGGAAGGGATATGTGTGCTTAGTCGCTCAGTTGTGTTTGACTTTTTGCAACCCCGTGGTCTGTAACCCACCAGGCTCCTTTGTCCATGGGGATTCTCCAGGCAAGAATACTGGAGTGGGTTGCCATGCCCTCCTTTAGGGGATCTCCACAAACCAGGGATAAAACCCAGGTCTCCCTGCAGGTGGATTCTTTCACCATCTGAGCCACTAGGGAAGCCCATGGGGAGAGATACTGACAGAGAAAAGCACCTTGCTCCGGGCCTTGTAATTTTTTTCATTCCCTGACTTAGTGTCAACATTTTTCCCAATTGAGAAAAAGAATTATGCTGTGATTGATTACTTATACTCAGTTTTTTAAATCATTTGTATTTTCATGTCAACTACTTTGTAATTCACTTAGATCTACATTTCGATTTGCTCTGATTTGCAAGGGTGAACTTTATGGAGTGAGAAAGTGGTACATCTAATGTTTTTTACTAGATGAATTAGCTATAATCTTGAGTAAATATATTTTTTTTCCTAAACACATGCTGAAACACACATATATACAAATAGACAAAAACATGCTACACAGTTTAATGTGGTTTTAATAAGCTGATAATTTTACTCAACCTTTTCAATCCCAAATCCTGTCTTTTGTTTTCCAAAATGTTTCTGAAGTTTCACTTTCTTGTCTAGTTGTACTAAAACCAAAGTTCAAGTCCTCAGTTCAGTACAATTTCATCGCTCAGTCATGTCCGACACTTTGCAACCCCATGGAATGCAGCACGCCAGGCTCCCCTGTCCATCACCAACTCACAGAGCTTACTCAAACTCATGTCCATTGCGTCAGTGATGCCATCCAACCATCTCATCCTCTGTCATCCCCTTCTGCTTTCAATATTTCCCAGCATCAGAGTTTTTTCCAAAGAGTTGGTTCTTCACATCAGGGGGCTAACGTATTGGAGTTGCAGCTTCAGCATCAGTCTTTCCAATGAATATTCAGGACTGGTTTCCTGTAGGATTTACTGGTTGTATCTCTTTGCACTCCAGGTCACCCTCAAGTATCTTCTCCTACACCACAGTTCAAAAGCATCAATTCTTTGGCACTCAGCTTTCTTTATAGTCCAACTCTCACATCCATCCATGACTACTGGAAAAACCATAGCTTTGACTAGATGGACTTTTGTTGGTAAAGTAAGGTCTCTGCTTTTACATATGCTGTCTAAGTTGGTCATAGCTTTTCTTCCAAGGAGCAAGCGTCTTTTAATTTCAAGTCCTCAGCATTTCTTATTTGAAAAGCAAAGTATTTCCCCCTCTGTTCTTTTTGCCACCATCTTTTTTTTCCGTACCTCTCTTTACATAGCTGCTAGAATTACGTGTAGTGTCATTCTAAGCTTAAATCTTTCTTGCAGTCATTGATATTCGTACTTGGTTCGTTGTGCTAATCTTATCCCAGATGTGTAATGGCTTTCAATAGCATGCATATTTTTCAGCCATCTTCTTTCTTCTATTTTGCTTACTAAAGATCTTAAGTACCTGCTTGATTGCTGCGATGGTTTGTGAAATATTTTCAACCTGAGCGAATATTCCGTGACATTCTGTGAGTCACATGTAATAGGTGATTGATCTATATTAAGTTGTATTACATCTAACAAAAGCAAGATAAACACAAAAAAACAAAATAAAAATTTGCACTTAGTGTGGAGTCCCTAATAGGTCACATTTTGTAAGGCAGATATTCATGGTCAATTTTTAAGCTCTCTAGGACTGCATTTCTGTTGTTTTAAATAATTAAATACATATATAAAGTTGGGATTTAAAATACAAATATGTATGCCCATGTAAAAATACCATGTGCAGACTTAAGAATGACTGTGTATGTTTGTGTTTATTTCCTAAAGAACTTGAACATATTCTTTGCCTATCAGCATCACCCTGCAAAACAGTATAATTTGTATTCTGAGCAAATGCTTAAAATTGCCATATTTTGTAATGTATATAATTTTCTCTCTTTCTATCAGGTAGAAAATGGTTGCCCCTGTTCACCTGCTGTGAAGACTTAGAATCACACACCTACGGCTTTGGTTCTCTAAGTGTTTCAGGATGTAAATGTAGCCTGACTTTTCCCTGATGGGCTGTTAAATCATGGACATGCTAAACAATTTTCTTCGGACTGTGCTTCCAGAAGATGCATTGGCTTTTCTCTCGAATGCTCACTAGGCATTTGTAGCTGACAAGGAAAATCAAGAAGGCTGTGAACTGGAAAGTTATCTTACAATGAAAATTACGAGTACCTCCTGCATCTGCCCAGTCCTGGTGTGTCTCTGTTTCGTGCAGAGGTGTTATGGGACCACTCACCACAGCTCCATCAAGGGGACCCGAAACCAAACCAAACACATCGAAGGTGAAACCGAAGTCCACCACCGTCCCAAAAGGGGGTGGGTTTGGAATCAGTTCTTTGTTTTAGAAGAACATATGGGACCAGATCCACAGTATGTTGGAAAAGTAAGTTTTTGTTTATTGTTTGTTTTTTCCTCTGCTTGGGAAATTGAGGGGTACGATGAGGGTGGAGCTGGAGTTGGATTTGAAGAGATATGGAACTTCAAGTGAATTATGTTATAGAATGTTATTTCTTATTCTGAACATTTTGAAATAACGATTATAAAAAATGAACATCGCCAAGCATGTCACATCTCCATAAATATCAGTTCGTATGTACTAGACTGAATTTTCTTTACCAGCATATCACTCTTCCTGTTCTCTCAGGTAAATGTAAACACTTTAAACACACAATTCAGTAATTTTGTCTTTAGTACTGTGAAGGTATATTAGAATTTACCATGCCATTTCTTGGGGCATTGAAATTTCCAATTTTTTTTTTAATCTACTGCTGTTGTACATAAAGCGAAGAAAATCTATGACTTCTAATATATTTTTGTTATTTGTTACAAAGGTTGTAGTTGAATTTGTCAGCCTTTATAAGCACATGGATATTTATCAAATCCCCACATTAATTTCCATACACATAGTAATATATTTTAAATATAGATTAAATATATACTCAGTGTACAGGTTTTGTTAAAATCCCCAAAGAATGAAGCTGATAAAATGATCAGAAACTTCACACCAACTTTCCTTTCTCTCAGACATATAGACAAGACAATTTAATGGCTGGTCAAACCCTTTAGGAAATTGTTCGCTCAGTAATAAGGGGGAGTTTAAGCACGTGTCATCGAGGCTCCAGGGTAAAGAAGAGCATGGGAAGTGGGGAGACCATCTTCTGATAAATTACTGATGGCTGGCAAGCAGCCACACTTAGGTTGGTTCAGTACCTATGGGAAAAGAATCAAGCACAGCAGTAGAATCGTCATGACTACAGGCTCCCTGACTTTTTTTTTTTTTAATATATATATATGTTAAAATATTTTGTTGTTTACTTTTTGTCATTTTAGTTTAATTAAAAATCAAAATAAAATTTGCTAGAAAGAAGAAGGGAAAGATTAGGTAGCTTCTCAGCTTTTGATGGTTTACCTAGTTTTAGTAAAAGATGAAATTCAATCAGTAGTTTAGTTACAAATGATCTTTCTGGGCTTGGGCACCAGAGAACATATGGTTGAGAGCTTGTTAGCCACCAGGAGGTGGTGAGGGCTGGGAAACTGTTACTTTGTGAAGGTTCTGCAGAAATCGGGGTCCATTCTAGTTGTAATATTAACAGACAAATAAAGGGTCACACCCTTAAGGTATGGTCCTCTTATTCTCTATCTGACTTGTATCCCTTTACTCATAATTTTCTTTCTCAATATTCATCTGCCTTTGTGAGCAATTCTCACTTGATTGTACAGGCTCATTCCCCTCATACATCACCCCCTACAAACATATATACATACATACATGATTGTGAAAATTAAAAAAAACAAAACTTTTAATGTCCAACAATACACATGTACTTGTGTATTGTTGGATACACAAGTATCCAACAATACTTGTGTATCCAACAATATACATGATCCTGTCCCATTATTTTTATTAAAGAAAATAATTTATATTTAAATACAGTAAATACATTACTACATACATATAAATACATTCATAATGAACCAGCCATATATTTTCAAAGTGTTCCTGAGTAGAAGATAAAATCATTACAGTTTCTATGAGCATGAGAAGGGAACACATCCAAAGATCTGAAAATTATCTCTTTTACCCCTCTCTGAAGTGTATCCAACAATATACATGATCCTGTCCCATTATTTTTATTAAAGAAAATAATTTATATTTAAATACAGTAAATACATTACTACATACATATAAATACATTCATAATGAACCAGCCATATATTTTCAAAGTGTTCCTGAGTAGAAGATAAAATCATTACAGTTTCTATGAGCATGAGAAGGGAACACATCCAAAGATCTGAAAATTATCTCTTTTACCCCTCTCTGACACAGAAATGTCCACAGGATTTTTGTCAACAAAAATAATAATCATACAATACAGTTCTGTTATTAATATATCTTCTACATTATAAGTTTGTTTCCATCATCCTTAAGCTCTGGATTATAATTTTGTTTATCTATTGCTATATTTCACATTATGGAACATCTGAAACTGCTTGTAAGAGCTCAAGCCAAACTGATACTTGCCAACTTCTTTTATATTTTTTAAAATTTTCTTTGAGTTTCTTTAGTCAATGATTGGATTTATTACAAGGGAACTTATTTTATTGACATTGGGCAATACATATTGCTCACTACTAAGAGTTTTTTTTTTTTAATAAGGCTAAGGAAATTTCTAATGGTAAATAGTATATATATGTATATATATATA
>SJYT01066250.1:0-10292 GCA_006410635.1 Cephalophus harveyi
AGCAGATAAGGACTTTGCAATAATTATAAATAATTTTTTAAGTTATAGGATAAAGTAGACTTAACAGTTAGTAGATAATGTATTTCAGAAGAAAAAATGGAAACTAAGAATAAAGCAGATGGAAATTCTAAAACTAAAACTTATTCTCTAAAAAATTGTGTATACACTCATAAATGTGATATTTAAAGTAAATTAGACACTGGAAACCCTGGAGGAGAATAGGACAACCTACTTCAGCAATCTTGCCTGGAGAATCCCCATGGACAGAGGAGCTGGCTGTAGTACATGTAGATGCAAAGAGTCAGACATGCTTTACTAAGAACAGCACAGCACAGACACCAGACAATAAAGATTAACTTAAAGATAATGCACTAGATATTTCCAAATTAAAACAAAGAGAAGAAATATTCAAAGCAAAACAAGAGGTCAATAAAGTGTTCATTGTCATTGTTCAGTTTCTAAGTCTTGTCTAACTCTTTGTGACCCCATGGACAGCAGCACGCCAAGCTCCCCTGTCAATAACCTGTGGGATATTTTCAAGGGGCTAAACTTACATACAGTTGGAGTTTCAAAAGAAAAGTTGAAGATAATATCTTTGAAGAAATAAGAGCCATCTTGTTCTAAATTTTACAAAAAATGAACACTAACCCATAGTTTTATGAAGCTCAATCATCCTGAAATGGTATAAATACAAAGAAAACCAAGCAAAAGCATATCCAAATCAAATTGCTAAAATACAAACTAACTTAAAATAGAAAAAAGAAGATTTGCATTTAAATGCAGTGCAGTTAAATAAGCAATGATGCCTGACTGAAAGATCACAAAATAATGGGGAAAAGTCTTTCAAGTGTATTGATACTTTATAAGAGATGACAACATAAAAACAATGATGTTTTCATTAAAAAATTACTAAAATAAATCTAAAGAATAATATTAGGGGTTTCCTTTAAAAAAATGATTTTTAAGGGTGACGCTCTAGAATGCTCTCTGGAGTTTTACACATGTAGGCTGTTGGCAGAGTGACATTACTTGACAAGATGAGGATGGCCAAACAACTATTTAAGCTCCTCATCAACATCCCAAGATGCTAGGAAAGGTGCTTCTGAAGCCTGTCACTGTGGAAATCTGCCTAAAGCAGTAAGACCAATGGGGATTAATACCCAATATATGCAAACAGTGCACATAATTTAATATCAAAAAAAAAGAAAAAAGCAACCTGATTTAAAAATGGGAAGAATTTAATAGACATTTTTTCAAAGAAGAGGTGCAGATGACCAACAAGCTCATGAAAAGATGCTCAGCATTGCTAATTATCAGAACAATGCAAATCAAAACCACAGTGAGATACCACCTCATACCTGTCAGAATGGTTATCAACAAAAGAACACAAATGACAAATGTTGGCAAAGATGTAGAGAAATGGGAATCCTTGTACACTTTCAGTGGCAATATAAATTTGTTCATCCACTGTGGAAGCAGTATGGAGGTGTCCCAAAAAACTAAAAATAGAACTACCATTTGACCCAGCAATGCCAGTCCTGAGGAAATAACTGAAAAAAAAAAAAAAACACTAATTTGAAAAGATACATGCATCCCTACATTCATAACAGCACTAATTATGATCACTAAGATACAGAAACCACCACAGATGAATGTATAAAGAAACTTCATCGTGTGTGTGTATACCCGTATATACACACAATGGAATACTACTAAGTTATAAAAAAAGAACAAACTTTTGGCATGTGCAGCAACATGGATAGACTTTGAGGGTATTTTACAAGTGAAAGAAGTCAGAAAAAGGTAAATACTGTTATGATATCACTTATATTAATACATGGAGTCTAAAAATTGCATCACACTAGTGAATATAACAAAAAAGAAGCAGACTCACAATCATAGGGACAAAATTAGTGGTTACCAAAGCAGATGGGGGAATATAATTTTGTGGAGTGGGAAGAACTAACTGTTGGGTGTATGATAGACTCAGGTTGCCTTGTACAACATGGGGAATACAGCCAATATATTGTAATAACTGTAAATGCAAAACTTTTCAAAATTGTATAAAAATAAAAAATAAAATTATTTAGGACTTGAATGATTAAGAAAAGTTCTCTGAAGAAAAAATTGCATAAGTTTCAGGAATAAGAATATGGGAAAAAGTGATCAGGAAAAGTGAGGGTTCTAATTTGTATATAGAAGTACTGATGAAAAGTTTGAAGATGACAAATTTTTGTTGATCAAGAGTGACAAGATATAAAGAAAAGCTTCAAATTCATCTCTCAGAAAATAGGAGACATTTAAAATTTTTAAGCAGAAGAATAATGTAATAATAGTGCTATGTTTCATGTGATGTTTCCTGTGAAATTCACACAGTTGTGTCGGACTCTGCAACCCTATGGACTATACAGCCCATGTGTACAGACTATACAGTCCATGGAATTCTCCAGGCCACAATACTGGAGTGGGTAACCTTTCCCTTCTCCAGGGGATCTTCGCAACGCAGAGATCGAACCCAAGACTCCCGCATTGCAGGTGGATTCTTTACTACCTGAGCCACAAGTGAAACCCAAGAATACTGGAGTGGGTAGCCTATCCCTTCAGGGGATCTTCCCAACCCAAGAATCGAACCAAGATCTCCTGTATTGCAGGCAGATTCTTTACCAATTGAGCTGAAAGTGATAATATCTTAGGTAAAATAAGCTAGGTATTCACCATGGAAATTAAGGATGTAGAAATCCTATGAAAACATTGCTATAAACAGTGAAAACACTGGCTCATAAGAGTTTGATCAGAACATTGATCATTACATCATTAGAATCAATTCATTATGAAACAATTACAGATAGGTAAAAAAATATGTAAGTATTAGTGGAGTTAAACACTTAGAAGTCAGTCACAACAGATAAACTTGATTGATTCAAAGCAAAGTTTACATATGATAAGCAATGTCTGACTCTTTGCAACCCTATGGACTGTAGCTTTCCAGTTTCCTCAGTTTATGGAATTCTTCAGACAAGAATACTGGAGTGGATTGCCAATCCCTTCTCTAGGGTATCTTCCTGACACAGGAATTGAACCCAGGTCTCCTGCATTGCAGGCAGATTTTTCACCATCTGAGACACCAGGGAAAATGGTGAACATACGAATATATTGGCTAAGAAAACAACAACAAAAACACACAGTGCATGCCTGACCTAACTAAGGTGCAGGGACTTACAGAAAGAGTCTAATTTAGCTGCCATCACACAGGAAGATAGCACATCATCTTCACAACTGAAATCATAAGGGATTTGTTTATTTTTAGAAAAACCATGAGAAATAAAGATGTCTTCCCTGATAGCTCTGGTAGTCTACCAGAGTACAAAATATCTTTTATATTATCTTTCAGCCACAGACAAAGTAATAAGATAATCTAAAACTTGGGTCTTTGTGCAGAGGATCCTCGTGAAATAGCAGTAAACAAACATCAATTGTGTGCCCACTTTGTGTTTGTTATTCTTTATCACTGCTAATGAAAATATGGTCAACAATCATATTAGAATGGTTTTCTCAGCATTATATTCTACCAGAATACTACCTTAGCATTATTTTTTCCTCCTAAACCATAGTGTTTATATATGTATACACACACACATATATATTTATAATTTAATACCACATCTCTGCACAATTCACACACCAACGGGTAAAGAGGGTGAAATATGGCAAAATAGTATTCCTTTTATGAGAATAAATTTCATATGTTGTAAGCCTTAGATCACATAATGAATGCTGACAAAGATAGGAGCAGAAAGCCATGTACAAATGATCTAGGTTTTCTTACTTTTTCAATGCCACACCTGCTATGTAACTTCATAATGAAAATACTATAGTTCACAGAAATATGGCAAAATAGTATTCCTTTTATGAGAATAAATTTCATATGTTGTAAGCCTTAGATCACATAATGAATGCTGACAAAGATAGGAGCAGAAAGCCATGTACAAATGATCTAGGTTTTCTTACTTTTTCAATGCCACACCTGCTATGTAACTTCATAATGAAAATACTATAGTTCACCTTATGATTTCTTTTCCCTTTTTACCAGGAAAGATTTTCTGAAAATAAACTTAAGTGATCACAGTGTGGCAGTTGCTTTGCTAAATGCTTTGTCTTAAAGATGACAAAGTCTTTGCCCTTGTATTTTAAAGTCTAGGTAGGAGGCACAGGCAAAGGAATTAAAGAACTCCAGAAGAAGACAAAGAAGTAAAATTTAAAAACAAACAAACAACAACAACAAAAAAAAAAAAACACTTCAATCTGCCTATAGCAGCCAATGAATGTTTCCTAGAAAAGTTGACTTTGAGTCAAGTCGTAAAACATTGAGGCATCACACAATGCATAGAAAAGAAGTGCTTATGTGTATAAAGGAAAAGAAAGCTTCCTGTATTATGTTTGCTTATACATAAAATATAGAAATTTAGTCTAAAATAATTGAAAAATATTGCATGTGAGTGTAGCTTAAGAAACCAATTTAAAAGAATATATTTATTTTTGTTACCTAAAATATTCTGAAGCTCTCTGGTAATCAGAATTTACAGCCATATTAGCAGAGGGTTTATACATAAAGGCAGGAACATAGATTTTAGAAATGACAGGGGAAGAAATGGTTTCCTAAAGTATGTTTGCAGAGACAAATAGGATGCAGATACTTTGAAAAAATCATTTCCTATGACATATTTTATGATCTAAACTTAAAAAGGAATATAATAAATTTTTTTTGCCTTAATGTAGATAAATTTCTTCATAAACTGACCAAATGTTTAATAAGCTGCTTGATCAACTGACAGTCATCTCAATAAGGATATTCATATTTTCTTTGATTCTAGTTCTTCTTCATACACCTTAAGTGCAATAGCTCATATCAACTACTGTCCTTTTAGTCTGTTAAAAATTTGGAAATTAAAGAATGCAGATAAAAATGTAGATTTCCTTTGCTCAAGAGAACTTTCAGAATCTTGAGGCACTGTGAATTTTCCCTCTATCTATCCCTTTGTTTTAAATTTAAGAATTATTTAAAATTAAAGAATCTGCCAAAAGATAGGAGGTACTAATATTTTATCTAAACCAAAATTCAATTTTCAGTTCAGTTCAGTTCAGTCGCTCAGTCGTGTCCGACTCTTTGCGACCCCATGAATTGCAGCACGCCAGGCCTCCCTGTTCATCACCATCTCTCGGAGTTCACTCAGACTCACGTCCATTGAGTCAGTGATGCCATCCAGCCATCTCATTCTCGGTCGTCCCCTTTTCCTCCTGCCCCCAATCCCTCCCAGCATCAGAGTCTTTTCCAATGAGTCAACTCTTCACATGAGGTGGCCAAAGTACTGGAGTTTTAGCTTTAGCATCATTCCTTCCAAAGAAATCCCAGGGTTGATCTCCTTCAGAATGGACTGGTTGGATCTCCTTGCAGTCCAAGGGACTCTCAAGAGTCTTCCCCAACACCACAGTTCAAAAGCATCAATTCTTCGGCGATCAGCCTTCTTCACAGTCCAACTCTCACATCCATACATGACCACAGGAAAAACCATAGCCTTGACTAAATGGACCTTAGTTGGCAAACTAATGTCTCTGCTTTTGAAAATGGAATTAAATGTCTAATTTTAAACACTTTATTTAATTTTGCTTTCTTAAAGTATAATTTGATAAATAGAAAATGAAACTAACCATTTACATTGTATACATGTTTTAAACACTTAGTAGACAGTTCTTTTTCACACTGAGTGAACTGACTTAACCAACAGTTCTTTCATTTCAGNGTGTACAAGGATTCCCATTTCTCTACATCTTTGCCAACATTTGTCATTTGTGTTCTTTTGTTGATAACCATTCTGACAGGTATGAGGTGGTATCTCACTGTGGTTTTGATTTGCATTGTTCTGATAATTAGCAATGCTGAGCATCTTTTCATGAGCTGTCTCTTATACACATCTTTTTGATACTGAGTGAATTGACTTAACCAACAGTTCTTTCATTTCAGTCAGGATTAGAAAGGACAAATATTCTATTGACAGAATATTCTAATTTTAAAAAGTCTTAAGCCCTTGAGACAAACCTCTACAAAAGTCCCATTAACATGTATTATGCAATATTTCTATTTTCTGATATGTTTTAAAAAAGCATGATTCACCAAGTATTGGCTCACAATGTTAACCAAGACATCCATCCTTTTTATTTTGCAGAAGACTGTCAAAAATTATGTGGTCCCCATAGCCTATTGTAATAGGGAAGAACAAATTTGACTCCATATTGGATCTATTCCTTTTACTTTAACCTCTGTATTATATTCCTTTAACTAAAACTTAATCACTTTAGTTAATCACTAAAATTATAACTTTGGCTTAAAGTTATAACCTAAAGCTGGGATGGTAGCTTTCAGTCTGTCTGAAGCTCTGGAGAAGCTTTATACAGTCAGCAAAAACAAGACTGGGAGCAAACTGTAGCTCAGATTATGAACTCCTGATTGCCAAATTCAGACTTAAATTGAAGAAAGTAGGGAAACCACTAGACCATTCAGGCATGACTTAAATCCCTTATGATAATATAATGAAAGTGAGAAATAGATTTAAGGGACTAGATCTGATAGACAGAGTGCCTGATGAACAATAGTTGGAGGTTCGTGACATTGTACAGGAGACAAGAATCAAGACCATCCACATGGAAAAGAAAGGTGAAAAAGAAAAATGGCTGTCTGAGGAGACCTTAAAAATAGCTGTGAAAAGAAGAGAAGCAAAAGGCAAAAGAGAAAAGGAAAGATATACCTCTTTGAATGCAGAGTTCCAAAGAATAGCATGGAGAGATAAGAAAGCTTTCTTCAGTGCAAAGAAATAGAGGAAAACAATAGAATGGGAAAGACTAGAGATCTCTTCAAGAAATTTAGAGATATCAAGGGAAGATTTCATGCAAAATAGGCTCAATAAAGGACAGAAATTGTATGGACCTAACAGAAGGAGAAGATATTAAGAAGAAGTGGCTAGAATACACAGAAGAACTGTACAAAAAAGGTCTTCATGACCCAGATAACCACAATGGTGTGATCACTCACCTAGAGCCAGACATCCTGGAATGTGAATTCAGGTGGGCCTTAGGAAGCATCACTACGAGCAAAGCTAGCGGAAGTGATGGAATTCTAGTTGAGCTATTTCAAATCCTAAAAGATGATGCTATGAAAGTGCTGCACTCAATATGCCAGCAAATTTGGAAAACTCAGCAGTGGCCACTGGACCGCAAAAGGTCAGTTACATTCCAGTCCCAAAGAAAAGCAATGTCAAAGAATGCTCAAACTACTGCACAATTGCACTCATCTCACACACTAGTAAAGTAATGTTCAAAATTCTCCAAGCCAGGCTTCAGCAATACGTGAACTGTGAATTTCCAAATGTTCAAGCTGGATTTAGAAAAGGCAGAAGAACCAGAGATCAAATTGCCAACATCCACTGGATCATTGAAAAGGCAAGACAGTTCCAGAAAAACATCTACTTCTGCTTCACTGACTATGCCAAAGCCTATGACTGTGTGGATCACAACAAACTGTGGAAAATTCTGAAAAAAGATGGGAATACCAGACCACCTGATCTGCCTCTTGAGAAACCTATATGCAGGTCAGGAAGCAACATTTAGAACTAGACATGGAACAACAGACTGGTTCCAAATAGGAAAAGGAGTATGTCAAGGCTGTATATTGTCACCCTGTTTATTTAACTTATATGCAGAGTACATCATGAGAAAAGCTGGGCTGGAAGAAGCACAAGCTGGAATCAAGATTGCTGGGAGAAATATCAATAACTTCAGATATGCAGGTGACACCACCCTTATGGCAGAAAATGAAGAGGAACTAAAAAACCTCTTGATGAAAGTGAAAGAGAAGAGTGAAAAAGTTGGCCTAAAGCTCAACATTCAGAAAACGAAGATCATGGCATCTGGTCCCATCACTTCATGGGAAATAGATGGGAAAACAGTGGAAATGGGCAGACTTTATTTTGGGGGGCTCCGAAGTCACTGCAGATGGTGACTGCAGCCCTGAAATTAAAAGTCGCTTACTCATTGAAAGGAAAGTTATGACTGACTTAGCATAGTCAAAAGCAGAGACGTTACTTTGCCAACAAAGGTCCGTCTACTCAAGGCTATAGTTTTTCCAGTAGTCATGTATGCATGTGAGAGTTGGACTGTGAAGAAAGATGAAAACTGAAGAATTGACACTTTTGAACTGTGGTGTTGGAAAAGACTCTTGAGAGTCCATTGGACTGCAAGGATGTCCAACCAGTCCATCCTAAAGGAAATCAATCCTGAATATTCATTAGAAGGACTGATGCTGAAGCTGAAAGTCCAATACTTTGGCCACCTGATGCAAAGAACTGGCTCACTGAAAAGACCCTGATGCTGGGAAAGATTGAAGGCAGGAGGAGAAGGGGAAGGCAGAGGATAAGATGGTTGGATTGCATCACCAACTCAATGGACATGAGTTTGAGTAAACTCTGGGAGTTTGTGATGGACACAGAGGCCTGGTGTGCTGCAGTACATGGGGTCGCAAAGAGTCGGACACGACTGAGTGACTGAACTGAATTTAACTAGTAACTTAAAGCATACATTGTTGTCCTACTCTAGGAACCTGCCTCCCATGCCTGAATGTTAAGCTAAAATACCTTTGTTTAGCCTACTAGGGATAACCTGACCAAGCCCACCTGTGAATGGCTGCATGAAAAAAAGAAATTAACATATATACTGTCTCGGGAACCTGCCTGGTACTAGAAAATAACTGCAGCGACTTTTTGCCTTAAAAAAAAAAGAAAACCAACCAACTTGGCTTCCTCACCTCTTCCTCCTTTTTTCTATACAAAGAAAGTAACATCCAGACGAGGCTAAACAATCCACTATCTTCTTGTGCTGCTGGATTTCTGTGTAAAGTTGCTACCCTTGTCTCAACAACTCATCTCTAGGTTTATTGACCTGTCATGCCACAAACAGTACTGACTTGAATGCAATAACACATTCCTCATAGCAAATTCCCAACTATTATAGTATCACAAATTAAACATGATACATTTTATTCTTTGTCTTAATTATTTCTAAAGTTTTATGCTAACTTAACAAGCACTCTTTTGTAGTCTGTAAATTTATAATAATTGTACATGCCTAATTAATTTATGAAAAATAAATAAACATTTATTCCAAAGCTGATTTTACTAATAAATAACTTTCTTCATACATCAATATCCTGTTTATGTCACTGTTTACTAATTGTGCCCTTTTCCCCGTATTTTTCTATTTTACATATATAGATAAATTTGAAGCTAAATATTTTTATTTAAAATTTTTATGTGCTACATGTATGCTTAGTCACTAAGTCATGTCCACTGTTTGTGGCCGCATGTACTGTAGCCCACCAGATTCTTCTGTCCATGGGATTTTTTTCAAGAAAGAATATGAGAGTGGGTTGCCATTTCCTTCTCCAGGGGATCTTCCTGACCCAGGGATCAAATCCATGTCTCTTGCATCTCCTGCACTGGCAGGCAGTCTTTACCACTGAGCCACCTGGAAAAACTCTTATAAATTATATAGATTTATAAATAACTTATACATGTAACACATCCAGGTTAGTCCAAGTCCTGACATGGAACAATAGACTGGTTCAAAATTGGGAAAGGAGTACATCAAAGCTGTATATTGTCACTCTGTTTGTTTAACTTATATGCAAAATACATCATGCAAAATGCCAGGCTGGATATAGCACAAGCTGGAAATAGCAATAATCTCAGATATGCAGATAATACCACCCATATGGCAGAAAGTGAAGAGGAACTAAAAAGCCTTTGATGAAGGTAAAAGAAGAGAGTAAAAAAGCTGTCTGAAAATTCAACATGCAAAAAACTAAGATCATGGCATGCAGTCCCATCACTTCATGGCAAATGGGGAAACAATGGAAACAGTGACAGACTTTTTTTGGGCTCCAAAATCACTGCAGATGGTGACTGCAAACATGAAATTAAAAGATTCTTGCTTCTTGGGAGAAAAGTTTTGACCAATTTCGACAGCATATTAAAAAGAAGAGACATTACTTTGCAAACAAAAGCACATATAGTCAAAGCTATGGTTTTTCCACCAGTCATGTACGGATGTGAGAGCCAGACAATAAAAAAGACTGAGTGCCTAAGAATCAACGCCTTCAAACTGGAGGGCTGGAGAAGACTCATGAGAGTCCTTTGGACAGCAAGGAAATCAAACCAGTCCATCCTAAAGGAAGTCAACCTGAATAT
>SJYT01066259.1:0-65675 GCA_006410635.1 Cephalophus harveyi
GACAGGGAGGCCTGGCGTGCTGCAATTCATGGGGTCACAAAGAATCGGACAAGACTGAGCGACTGAACTGAACTGAAAGCAGTTACATTTTGTCTAAACCCATGACTGGGAAATCCATGGTTTGAAATTAGGTTCCCTCATTCTCAAGGAAGTGATGATCTCCTTCAAACTTCCAAAAAAAGAAAATTTATGATTTGAAAATCTATCAGCATGTAGATGGATATTAAGGTTTATCAGCCTCTGTTGGATGTTTCGATACTTGAAATATACACACACACACACATATATATATGCATATATATTTGTTCATTTCCCCCGACAATGTTTTTGAGCTTTGAGCTCCCAGAAGGCTGTAATCATGTATGTCTACTTTACTCTTCACATAGTCAACTTCACCTGCAACTTCTCTGAGCACCTATTTTAAGGAATGATGATCAATGAGATTAAAACACAATGTGGTAATAATTTAATTTCCAGTGGAAGAAACTCTCCATGTAATTGAGTCAATAAACTCACCATGAGGACACCTGGCAGAGTTACACTTTGAAATAGAGGATTCTTTACAAACCTGTCTAATAGAAGATAGCATCAGCATAGCATCTACAACTCTACCATGACTCCTGAAAAAAACTTATGAAATTATTTTTAATGGCTTTACACCAGACTTGGTCAGTGATCACTCTTCTTTCACCTTCTCTTTCACATCCAAATCTTCTTAGAACTGCCCTACTCCAAAATTTACTCTCTTCTCTTAATCAAACCTCTAGTTATCTCCAAAACTTCTGTGTTATCTATTTCATACTAAGGTGTGAGTTGCTAATAGGTTTATATCTAGGGAGTGAGGTCTCAAGAAGAATTCACATTTTAAAACTGGGGTGCATTCTATTCAAAATCCCACTAACGTAAAGTGTGTGATCCACTGCCATATCAGCAGTACTATGCCTGATAAGTCTCCTGACCCCCCTACATTCCAGAAACCAGGGGTCAGCAACTGGGTGCCCTGCTAGAGAAAAGCTGTTGACCTCTGGGAGGGAGCTTGTGTGGAAGCAAGTGTTAATTTTCAAAATGTGACTGGTTGTGATAGCAACAACCTCACCTCATCACAATGTCCCTTGGAATGTTTTCTGGGCAAGGGGTCTAAAAGTGATCTGTCATCACTGGTCAGTGGTAAAAGTAGCTTACTCTTACATCCTTGCCCTTCCCCCTCGGACCCAAAACAAAACATCCCAGTCTGCCTTCCTCTTCTTCTCACATTTGAATTTTCATGTGTTCACCATTTGTCAGAGCTTCATCTTCAATGACATGGTCAAGGCACCAAGAAATTATATTTAACACATGAAAAATGAATACCAGGCCCATTTCCTCATGCCTCGTAATTGTAAGCTACAAGATTTGTGTTTGGTGTCTGCATGTGTATGCCTATTCTTGGACTAACATTTATAGACACTTTAAATGATTCCTCTTCAAAGCCATAAAAGGGTTTAGTAACACACTTTAATATATAATTTCTTAAGCATTTTTTAATAAAATACAGATATATAATTATAATTATCAATGCATGTATGTCATTTAATATAACGATAAAAGGCTAGTCTTTGAAGTGACATGATGATTAATATTTACAGTAAAATCTAAAGAAAATAGCACTTGTACAATATTGCTGATCAAAAGGAAAAGATTAAAAATTCTCCTTGTATTATGGTGTCATCTCAAATCACAAGGAGCAGAAAAGAAAACTCTCATCTTCTTAATATATATAGGAATAGATCATTACTTTTCAAGTTGGAAAACTCTCTTGTTCTCCTGAAATTATGCCAGACTCTGAGGCTGGGATATGTTCATAATAAGGACTTTCCCCAAATCTTTATCAAGCTATTAATACCATACACAAACATGTTACATAGATCTATTTATTGGAAATATGTCATGTACCTTTACACTAATTTTAAATTTAAAGATCAATACTCACTTGAACTGTTAGAGCATCCATGAAGAAATTTATCAGTATGTATAAACAGAGTCACATTGTGTGAAAATACTGTTCAAATAGTAATCCCCCTAAATATATAACATCCATGCTGCTTTAAAGTAAAGAAGCAAATCAGGAACTACATTCTTTCCCCATCAAACTAAGGATAGGATAATGCCATTCTGCTTAGCACTGAAAGGAAACTCCACTGCTTTCGCTTGACAAATATATGAAACATAATGAGTCAATGTCCAGACACATAATTTTATTCTCAACAAATATAGCATAATGCTCTTCACCTTGCATTCTTAATTTTTCCTATTAATCTCATTTTGTGCTTTCAAAGTTACTACTTGTTTTGAAACCATGTACACATTATTTGGGGGAATTTTTTTTAAATAATGTTTTTCTTTTTTTTTTTCAGTTTCAAGGCTAAAAATGATGTTGAGGTTAAAAGTTTTACAGCTCCTTTATCATAATTGGTATCTTCCTCCTTAGTCTTCCAAGAAGGACTTTATAGTAATGGGTTTTGGCCTTTGCACTGCAACCCCCAAAAGACAGATTGCTGGAGATAACCCCCTGAAATTCCTTACAGCGCTATTTAACACCATGAAGGCCTAGAATCTGTTTTGAGAAAGACTCAGTCAAAGGGACAAGGTTCAGGGAGGGGAGAGGTTTCAATTTGCAGGAATTTTTCGAGACATAAATAAGTAGTGTAAGTGCCTTTTCTCTCTACTTCTAGATCATGGGTCAGGAATCTCAAAGCAAGATGGAAAAAGAAACCTGAATGAAAAAAACCACACTATAAAAACCTAAGCAAAAGCAGAAAATATTATTCCTCTTGATTTAAAAAGTTAAGACATTTTTCATTGGAATCAAAATATTTGAGGTGGATTTATTTTCTTCTTGCCATTCCAGTCATATCATATATTCCTTTCCTGGTGAAAACTGGAATTTAAAATATTTATTGGTCTACTTGATACTAAATAAAATGAACCAAGAAAGTCCAAAACACTGGAAATTTATTCTCTGCATATGAATAAATACCTCTTATATGTCCAATGGAAAGTGAAAAAATTACAAGCCTCTCTATCTTCTTTAGGGAAATAATTATTATGGATTACAAATTTTTACAGGACCAAAGTCACCTAATAGATGTGATAAATAAGAGCAAGCAGGAACACAAAAGCTAATCCTTCATGACTACAAATACCTCAGAACTATTACTAAGACTTCAACTGGCTTTTGCATCTTAGGTTCTCACACTGTGCCCAAGAATAACAAATTGCAAGACTCTGTGTGCTGGTTACTCCTGGTTATCAACACTCAAGTAGGAAACTGTGTAGAGCATTTTCCTGATAAATTAAGTTATACATCTTAGTCTGGTTAGTATCATTGCCAAGTTTTAAGTTTGCTGTTTGCTTTTTTTTTTTTTAAGTATAAGAACTTTGGTTAAACATACTACATGATGCCAATACTCTGTGCAACAGGAGAAAAATAGAGGGAGGATGTGGTTTTGTAGGCTGCAAACTCCACATGCCACATACAGTATACATATATACCATAGCTAATCACAATCTCACCATGAGGAAGTAAAAAACCTCAGTGAGCCTTCATTTTCTATTATACATACATTTTACAAGCTACTTGATAAGTTTCTTTCCATATTGCTTTCCAAAGAGAAAAAAAAAATAAAAGAAAACAAAGAAAGAAAATACATTAGCTGGATTCGAATATAGTTTAACTTAAAGGCTTCATCAGACCATATGTGCAGATACTTGAGATGATGAGAGAGTTAAGCTTCCTAGGGTCCTAGAGTCAAAGAAACTCTGCTGACCCCCACTGCTAAGCAGGTGCACGCCTTCCACGGGGGGCAACATCTGCCGATCCGTCATGGTTCCACTCGGTGAGGACCCCAAGAAACTTCCTTGGGAAGAAACAATTTTCTCAGGACTGGCAGCCAGTTTAGGGGATGTGGAGAAGTTATACCCATACAAGGCACAGGGGCTGTGTAATCTGAACGTGTTGTAAGAACCCTGGTGGGTCTGGTTAGCAGCAAAAGCGTTGCTGGGGGGTGAAGGCATGATGTACTGGAGCTGGGGAGACATCCCTGAAATCTGCATGGACAAGCTGGTCTGTGGGCAGCTGAAGGTGTCCCCATCCGTGCTGCCCATGGACATGTTCACCGAGGCACTGCTGCTGACGCCCACGTAGGAGGGAGTCCTGGGAGGGGCGAAGGTCTCCCCTGTCTGGTTGGTGAGCCTGTTGTAGGTCTCAGCCAAAGATGTGCTGTATCGGTTGAGGGTGAGGCCAGAGCGGGCGCAGGCGGAATAGTCAGCTGGGGCCAGACCACACAGCTGGCTGGTGTTGGGTCCCAGGTGGAAGGCAGGAGATGAGCAAGGGGAGCCGGACAAAAGATGAGGGTGGGTGGCTGTGACACCATTCCCAGAACCTTGGAGTAAGGTAGAGGAACCTGTATTTCCTACAAAAGAAGTTGAAATGTAAAGAGCCTCTTTTCCTTTCAATTTCGTACACATGAGCTAGATGTGACTTGTTATATGGGGCAGGTACAAAGACAAAAAGGAGATGGTCTCCATTCTCAGGAATTGTAATGTAATTGAATTTAGACTGAATGCCTTTAAAAACAGATACTCTCAACATTTTCAAGAAAAATTATCTCCCCAAGGAATGGTCTTTTTTGTTTGTTTGCTTTTTGTTGTTTTTGTTTGTTTGTTTTTGAAAAAGGTATTAGGACTCTACCACATCAAATTTTCACATTTTCTCCCTCAATTAGTTTTCTCAGAGTTTTCTCATTATTTTGTAATAAACATTACAAATATTGACTTTCCCAGTAACTTAAGAAAATATAAATTTCATGTTACTCTGTAATTTTTTCCAGAAGTATAACCATCACCTCACTTCTACCCACTTTTCACTCTTTTTTTCAGCAGAGTTTGCTCTGGATCAATATATTTTCTTGCAAGAAAAAAGAAGGGATTCAAAGGAAAGACACAAACTGGCCAGACCCATCCTGTCTCAAACGAACTGGCAACCTCCCACTGAAAGCTTCTGTGGGTCAAAGACTACCACGCATGCAGGGCTATTACAATAAGGCAACAGTCTCGAACTTCAAAAATCTCATTTCCAAACAGAAAGTGGTTTGGTGAATCATATGCTAACCCAAGAGCAGAGGTCCAACAGATAAACAGTCCTATGAAATAGAGAGGGTTTTTAACCCTGCCTCCAATCAATAACAGTGGTGGCGGCTGATCACACCCCACCCCCCAGATTTGCTGGCAGATTGATGTCTGCAACTTGATGGAACTTAGGGAGAGAAGAGAATTCCAATGGGCTGGACAGGTTGTAAAACCTTCATTGCTCTAGCGACAGTGTTTTATATAGCTTCTCAAAATAATCTAAAAGCCCAATCCACCCAATGATAATTATCTTAAAACCTAGCATGCTAAATTCTCATGGGGATGCCGGGCAGGGTCAGGCATTAAGTGCAGGACTGAGTACAGGATTGGGCTGTGAGTCCTAGTTATCCCATAGAGAAGGAAGCATCATCCTGTTCCATGCAGTCTCTTTGAGGAAACACCAGCCCTGGGCTGGTTGGAAATGCTCAACAGTGATCTCAGGGAAGGCTGCCTCAGTGTACCTGAACTTCTCATCAGAAATCAGCAGGAGAAATGTGCCTAGAGGCAATTCAGTTGAAGGAAGTGAAGAAAGAAGGGGGCAAAAAAGGATGATCTGGGACCAGTATCTGTAATTTCTTGTGAAGTACACCTGGTACCAGGGCCAACTAGTTTACCTCTAATTTTAAGGAAAAATAAATAAATAAATAAAGGTGAAATAAAGGTCATGAAATACATAAACAGCCTAAAACATCCAAAACTTAACTTATGACCACACTAGCCATTTTCCTGGCCCATATTTATACCAGACACAAAAGGGAGGGATCTTGTAATAGAAGGATGTTGGTAATGAGGTAGCCATTAAACAATAGTAATGACTTGGGCATTTTTCAGTGCCTGAGCATCTAGGTAGGAAGACTTCATGATTTACCTTGCTTGGGAATTCCAGGGATATCTTCGAAGGTGAGGGTCCGTAGTGAAGGTCTCCAGAATGCATATGACTCCACAAGAGCTTCCAAACCCATTCTAAATGGAAGGGTCAGGATAGGGAACGAACACAAGAAGGCGAGTTAGGAGGAGTTGGGAGTTTTCACCACTAATAAGCTGCTCAGGAAACACCACTGGTGTTGACAGTGGTGTTAACCTCCCTCATTGGCAGGTTAAAAGCTTAGCACAAACACACATCCCAAAAAATGGTTTGGAGATGAGCTACTATTCTGCCGCCAAGAGCACAAGAGGATAAACCACCCAGCAAGTCCTGTTAATATTCTCTGAAAAATGAGCTGATCTCAGGGGATAGAAAAGCTGCCCCCTGTGCTAGGAAGATGATGTGAAGACCATCCATCCTGGCCGCCCTGAGTCCAAGGCTCTGTGTGATCTGGAAGCACCCTCTCTCCCTGATTCATTCCTACCCCTCTGATGAGGAAGGCTCTGTCACAAAAGTGTACTCCTGCCAAGAGGCATTTCTACCCATCATTCAGTGCCTTGACCACCAGCCGAGAAAAGCAGTCATCCAAGGAAAATTGACTTCTCTCTCCGAGGCATGATCACCACACCCAGGACAGCCAGGGCGGGCTCAGGGCAGCAGCCCTGACTTCTCAACCCAGCCTCCAGGAGGACCACAGCAAGGTGAACTCATAGGGCGCTAAGGTACATAGACCTAGTATTAGCCTCAGACATAATGGTAAAGCCTCTAATACACTTAATGAATGGACACAAAGAGATAGGATAACTTCATAATGGACTATCCACATGATATCTATAAATTTTAAAATATGGCTGACTACTCTAAATACATACAAAAATGTATGCATCTCCTACTGTAAGTGATTCAGAGTCTTCCCTATTGTATATCAGATAATTAAGTCCTCCAGGTCCTATAAATGAGTCCCTTCACTCAACTAGCACCTTCTCAAGGCCTTTCCACTTTTCCCTCAACCATCTCCGCCCTAATCAATCTGTTAATTCAGGTAACATGCTTTCCATGAAACTCACAGCTTTGCTGAAGAAAATGCTCGATTCCCGAGTGTCACACTACACAAGGCCACCTCTTGAGATTGTCAGATACAGTTTTAGTGAATACAGATAATCTATGTTTAATGCAAATTTACAGACAGGGAGTATGATTAACAGCTTAGACTCCATGTGATAGCTGCTGTAGAGTCCCTGCATCTCCAAGTCATAACCTATGAACTAGGACTAGAGAAACACTCCCTTCAGAGTCACACCTCCTATACAACATGGTGAAAACTCCCGGGAGACCCAGAGTAACTGACCTGTGCATACAGATAAAACCGTCTTCCCTTACTTGTCCTGGGCTGCACTGAGCATGAAGAACAAAGTCTGGCTTTGGATGGAATCACTGTGCCCCAGAGAGAGGACTAGTCAGTGCTCAGGACACTGAATTGGGGTCAGGAGAATTGGACTGTGACTACAACCCTCTAACACTGAGTAAATGTTTGGAGCTCTGTGGACTGCCATTTCCCACAAAATGAGGACTGGAATACAAAGTTCTGAGTCCTCTCCTAGCCCTAAAGTTTACCACTAAGTGATTTACAAACCAGACATTGTATCTGTGGCTGACTACAAACCAGGTCTAAGAACACTCTATTCAACAATATTTTATGTAAAGTATTGAAGGGAGAAGTTTGGCAGCTGTATCAGTCTCAAAGCCCCACATAATCTGCAGGTTGCATTTAATACTAGACTCATGAATGCTGTGCATGCATGCATGCTAAGTCACTTCAGTTGTGTCCAACTCTTTTTGACTCTATGGACTGTAGCCCACCAGGTTCCTCTGTCCATAGAATTCCCCAGGCAAGAATAGTGCCATGGGTTGCCACACTGTCCTCCAGGGAATCTTCCCGACCCAGGGATTGAACCCACATCTCTTACATCTCTTGCATTGTCAGGCAGGTTCTTTACCCCCAGCGCCATCTGGGAAGTCCCTCATGAACGCTGGGTGCTGTTTATTCCATTACTTTATTTTAGCTTGTACTAATACTCAATTTTTTTTAATGACTTTCTAGAAACAAGCTTTTTTAAGTTAAAGAATTTAGGACACAGTTTTGTCCTAAACTGTTTTGTTAAACACAGATGAATTTTTGTAATTACAGTTTTAAATATTCAGGATACCTAAGTAGTCCTGGAGGGGCCTCAGGGGGAATTTACTAAGAGGCAATTAATGAATATTTACAGGACATAGAAATTTATTAACCATGGAGATGAGCATCAGTGCATTATTTGCTTTAGCGGTATAAACTTGACTATGTTTCAAATACAAACCCATACTCCAAATTCTTAGGGAGAAGTTACTAATCCTCACAAAAGGGTAACCCTAAGCCTTAAAGAGATGCTCTGAAGGTTACAGATCTACAAGTGGTCTGATTTGAACCTATTGATATTTTTCTTGAGGCTGTTGTTTCACACTGCAAGTTCCAGAAAGGATTTCAGATATTTTGCAGGAAACAGTTATAAAATATTTATTAGCTGAATCTGGACTTAAAAAAAAAAGTCTTCATTTTCCCCAGTAATGGAGACTTTTCCCGTCTAGTTAAAAACCCAGCCTCCAGGAGGACCACAGCAAGGTGAACTCATAGGGCGCTAAGGTACGTAGACCTAGTATTAGCCTCAGACATAATGGTAAAGCCTCTACATACACTTAATGAATGGACACAAAGAGATAGGATAACTTCATAATGGACTATCCACATGATATCTATAAATTTTAAAATATGGCTGACTACTCTAAATACATACAAAAATGTATGCATCTCCTACTGTAAGTGATTCAGAGTCTTCCCTATTGTATATCAGATAATTAAGTCCTCCAGGTCCTATAAATGAGTCCCTTCACTCAACTAGCACCTTCTCAAGGCCTTTCCACTTTTCCCTCAACCATCTCCGCCCTAATCAATCTGTTAATTCAGGTAACATGCTTTCCATGAAACTCACAGCTTTGCTGAAGAAAATGCTCGATTCCCGAGTGTCACACTACACAAGGCCACCTCTTGAGATTGTCAGATACAGTTTTAGTGAATACAGATAATCTATGTTTAATGCAAATTTACAGACAGGGAGTATGATTAACAGCTTAGACTCCATGTGATAGCTGCTGTAGAGTCCCTGCATCTCCAAGTCATAACCTATGAACTAGGACTAGAGAAACACTCCCTTCAGAGTCACACCTCCTATACAACATGGTGAAAACTCCCGGGAGACCCAGAGTAACTGACCTGTGCATACAGATAAAACCGTCTTCCCTTACTTGTCCTGGGCTGCACTGAGCATGAAGAACAAAGTCTGGCTTTGGATGGAATCACTGTGCCCCAGAGAGAGGACTAGTCAGTGCTCAGGACACTGAATTGGGGTCAGGAGAATTGGACTGTGACTACAACCCTCTAACACTGAGTAAATGTTTGGAGCTCTGTGGACTGCCATTTCCCACAAAATGAGGACTGGAATACAAAGTTCTGAGTCCTCTCCTAGCCCTAAAGTTTACCACTAAGTGATTTACAAACCAGACATTGTATCTGTGGCTGACTACAAACCAGGTCTAAGAACACTCTATTCAACAATATTTTATGTAAAGTATTGAAGGGAGAAGTTTGGCAGCTGTATCAGTCTCAAAGCCCCACATAATCTGCAGGTTGCATTTAATACTAGACTCATGAATGCTGTGCATGCATGCATGCTAAGTCACTTCAGTTGTGTCCAACTCTTTTTGACTCTATGGACTGTAGCCCACCAGGTTCCTCTGTCCATAGAATTCCCCAGGCAAGAATAGTACCATGGGTTGCCACACTGTCCTCCAGGGAATCTTCCCGACCCAGGGATTGAACCCACATCTCTTACATCTCTTGCATTGTCAGGCAGGTTCTTTACCCCCAGCGCCATCTGGGAAGCCCCTCATGAATGCTGGGTGCTGTTTATTCCATTACTTTATTTTAGCTTGTACTAATACTCAATTTTTTTTAATGACTTTCTAGAAACAAGCTTTTTTAAGTTAAAGAATTTAGGACACAGTTTTGTCCTAAACTGTTTTGTTAAACACAGATGAATTTTTGTAATTACAGTTTTAAATATCCAGGATACCTAAGTAGTCCTGGAGGGGCCTCAGGGGGAATTTACTAAGAGGCAATTAATGAATATTTACAGGACATAGAAATTTATTAACCATGGAGATGAGCATCAGTGCATTATTTGCTTTAGCGGTATAAACTTGACTATGTTTCAAATACAAACCCATACTCCAAATTCTTAGGGAGAAGTTACTAATCCTCACAGAAGGGTAACCCTAAGCCTTAAAGAGATGCTCTGAAGGTTACAGATCTACAAGTGGTCTGATTTGAACCTATTGATATTTTTCTTGAGGCTGTTGTTTCACACTGCAAGTTCCAGAAAGGATTTCAGATATTTTGCAGGAAACAGTTATAAAATATTTATTAGCTGAATCTGGACTTAAAAAAAAAAGTCTTCATTTTCCCCAGTAATGGAGACTTTTCCCGTCTAGTTAAAGAAAAGATAAAAGGCACCTCCTGCAGGAGTGTAGCCAAGGCGATAATTTATACAAGATGCCTTTGAACAATTTCCACATTTTATCACCGCCCTAATTTATGCTATCAAATAGCCTAGTTTATTTTGTAAAATGGTTATGTTTTTTCCTAAAGTATTTAAAGAGAAGAAATTTTTGTACCTTCCTGAGTAAAAGATTTTATAGGGTCAACCCTAAGGCCTAACTGAAGAATGAAACTATTCTCAGCACATAAATTCTCCTTCACGTAACAAATGTCCTGCAGGAGCGCTTTTAAGGGCTGAAGCTACTGATTTCTATAAAATAGGCTGTAGCACCATAAATAGCCAGGAAGGTATAATTTTTAATTAAAGCAAATTGTTTTATAAAGTTTAAAAAATCACAAGTCCAAGTTTATTTCTTGTCCTGCATAATTTGTTTATTTCATGTATAGGGAAAAAATAAAAACAGAATGTATACTAAAAAGTAGTAACAGTACATCAAAATCAGGGGTATTAAAGAAATATTTTGTACTTTTTCTCATGGGATTTTTCCTCTATTAATATATAAAAACATATCACCCCTTCCCCAAGTCCTCAGCATCAATGCACCCTCCTGATCTTATAGATAACTTGGGCTCTTTTTTTTCTTAAGGAAAATAACACATAAGTTAGAAATCTTTAAAGCTTACCACATTCTCTCTTTTCCATAAAAGTGTCTTTCACATTTATCAGTGGAAAACGTTAAAGTATTTAATATTGATTCACAGATATTTAATATTGAGTCATAGATATTTAGCATTCAAAAATAAGCACTAAAGAGTTTGTTACAAACAGGAGAATTCATTTTAATGAGAAAAAAAGTGAAACTATTCATTTCACCAACAGGGAAGCTATATATAAGCTCAGTAGGTTTTTTTCCTATATTAAGGTATTATTTAAACAGTTGGAGTAAAATAAAAATTTGAAAGTTTAACAACCTTTTAAAAAGTGTTAAGATATAATTCATTATTTTTTTCATATCTGTTAAAAACTTTAAAAGGTGTAGAATCAGGAAATAAACAGTAGCCAGCACCATGACTGCAATGGCTTATATTCCTTCAACAGTGAAAGGAAAGAAAAATTTCTATTGAACCTAGCATTTTGACCTCATGATACCAAACAAGAGGCTTAGTGGTTTATTTTGACCAACGCCTCTGATTTTTTTTTAACTTATCCAAAAAAAAAAAAAAAAAACCTTTTAATTGTGCCAACTTACCTAAAATTCTTTTTGAAGCCTTGCAATATCGGTTGGCCAAAAAGTTCGTTTGGGTTTCTCCATTACATCTTATGGAAAACTATTCTGAACGAACTTTTTGGCCAACCTAATATGTATCTAATATGACTCTCGCAAAGAGTCAGGCACGACTGAGCAACTTCACTTTCACTTTCAATATGTATCTATCATCTCACTTCCATTTACAGGCTTATCCACTATACTATAAATACTACCCAAAATACATCTTTAAAAATGTTTAAGGTTATCACTTCACTTCAAAAATGAACTGACAGTAATGTACAAAATGATAAATATAACTAACACTGCTCTATGTTATATAAGAAAGTTAATTCTACGTGTTCTCATCACAAGGAAAAAAACTGTTTTTCTATTTCTTTAATTTATGCCTATATGAGATGATGTATGTTCACTAAACTTATTGCGATAATCGTTTCATGATGTATGTGAGTTAAATCATTATGTGGTACACCTTAAACTTTAGCAGTGCTGTATGTCAATGACATCTCAATAAATGTAGAAGGAAAAAAAAAGACAGTGCTCAAGCCACCTGACCCCACAATGTCAACAGCAGTGAGGTCTTTGCTAGAGTCATCCTACAGGAGAGCCTGGAATTAGTCCTGGCAGTACAGTTGCATGCTTTCCCAGGTGGCTCAGTCAGTAAAGAATCTGCCTGCAACGCGGGAGGCCTGGGTTCGATCCCTGGGTTGGGAAGATCCCCTGGAGGAGGGCATGGCAACCCACTCCAGGATTCCTGCCTAGAGAATCTAAATGGACAGAGGAGCCTGGCAGGCTACAGTCCACGGGGTTGCAAAGAGTTGGACATGACTGAATGACCAAGCAGAGCACAGTATAGTCTCAGGTCTCAGTGCTGCCTTCCTGGAGGTTCAGTGAGTTTCAATAAATTCATTCTCTGCTTAAAAAAAAAAAAGAACTGAAAGCAACGCAAGATTCTTAAATAGATAAATATTCTGCTATCAGAAGAGTCACAAGAAGATTTCATCAAAGTATTTGTCAAGGTCGAAAAATGAGTCATCCCAGGGGCTCCCAGTCACCTCACCAATAAGCACCTCAGTTACTGATTTATTCAGCTTTCAGAAATTTCTCTGAAAAGCAATGTTAACTAGGAGCTAATGCAGTGATGTAACAAAAGCCAAGCAAAGTTTTTCTCCACATGGAAAGAGACATCTAAAACAACAGAATAATCTCAGTATAGCAGATGTATGGTATGAACACCTGGAAATCTTCCTACAGAGTAAAGGATTTCAGACAGAAGCTGCATTATTAGTCAATCTTATTGATCTGCCTGCGCTAACTTAGAGGCTATTCTACTCTCATACATTTAAGTCCTCATATTCAGTCAGTTCAGTCACTCAGTTGTGTCCAACTCTTTGTGACCCCATGGAACTGCAGCACGCCAGGCTTCCCCTGTCCATCACCAACTCCCGGAGCCTACTCAAACTCACGTCCATCAGGTCGGTGATGCCCAGTCCTCACAGTACATGGTGTTTAAAAGAACCACTGCATTACCAAAGGGGGAGGGATAAACTAGTGATTAGCAGATATATTCTACTATATATAAAATAGATAAACCACAGTGTCCTACTGTATAGTACAAGGAACTATATTCAATATCTTATAACAAACCACAATGGAAAATAATCTGAAAAAGAAAAAAAATAAATAAAAGAGCCATTGCACATGAAGATGAAATCAAGTCTTTCTGCAGGCACATAAGTTTATTCTGAGAAAAGGTCTCTGTCTATGCTTACCTTGCTCAGCCAATCATCTGAAAGAACTAAAAGTCTGGACTCCTATGTGATTGTTTTCTCTCTACAATTTTAAGTGAAATTGTTCCTAAAATAAGATAATCGAGGGTTTCAACCTCATATAGCCACAGCCTATCAATACCAAGTTTTTAAGAAGTATTACAATAAAGTCTGGAATAAAGTGATAAAAATGTCTCAAATACTTTTTAAAAACAAAATGATTTTCAAAACATTTAAGTCAAAGCCTTACACAGAGAGGGCATCTGGAGAACGTTAGTCTATTATTACTATCAACAGTTATAAAATATTTTAGAAAATGTCACACCAGCTCTATTGGAATAGAATCATATCAATAAATTCAAAAACTCTTGGCACACAGACTAAGGAGATCTGCTTTTTGATAAAGAGTAATAGAGTGGAATTCATTACTGTAGCTCTCCCACTTAGTACAAACACCATAAAACACGACACAGAAAAAATAAACAAGTGTGTGGCTGTCAGTAGAGCCAAGACAAATTTGGAAACTAAAGAACATCAGCTGTCTTGGCAGTGGGGAGTAGTTTCAAATTCTAGTTGAAAATCTGAGTGAACAAGAGTCTCTGTCATATTTCGAAGAGAGATCAATACATAGTTGTGACATTGCTAAGCAACTTCTAAACCAAGAGCAGATGCAGACAGTATTTTGACTTGGGATATTAAAAATCTTGGGTCTGGAGACAGGTTTCTACAAAGCCCCTTCAGAGGCAGCACACACTGTATACCCTGAGAACTTCCGTTTTTACCCCAGCATTTCACATCAACATTCAGCTTAGAAACGAGTAAGCCACAGTGATGCACCCAAAATAAGTTATATTCATGCCTCAATGATATTAACAAATTTAAACTTCATCAGAAATGATTTCAGAATCACGTAAGTAAATTTAACTGTTTACTTTGTAGTGGAAAATTCACCCATAAAAATCAAATGTATTTATCACAGCCAGAATGCTTTTAACTAAGACTCACCTGTTACGCCCGGAGTCTCGGAAGCCTTTGGCAAAGGGATTCCTATCTATCTTCAGGCGAGTAATCTGCAGAGTTGGAAAAAAAAATCACATAAAATCTTAAGATAAAAGCCAAGGAAGGTTATAAAAAGTGGGAGTGATGGAAAAACTATAAGAAACTCCAGAATCAACTGTTAGAGGATTCTACCGTGTTCTTCTCCCCTGCTTCTACGGTATTTTATTATCTTAGTAGCAAAGCTACAAGAATATTTTAGAAGTCATCTAGACATTCATTTGCTATGAAAAGAACATTCCCCTACTTCTATCCAAGCACTGTAATAAAGTTTGCTTTGCTATTAATATTCCTAGAGAAGGGGATTCTGGATCGTCTGTTGATAATTGCCCTTTGTTTGACAATCTCTTTAAAATTCTTCCCTAAAAATTCCGTGAAATGTGTCTGCTTCTCTTGTAGTAGTGGTGATGGAGAACAGCTAATACCCAACTTCTACTTAACAGCAACTTATACACTGAAATGTTGTTAATGTTCTTCAGAAATAGGCAATATATACTCCCTGAATGTTCCTGCCTTCCGTTTTTCTTTGTCTCTCCTCAAATCATCTTTACAGCTCTCATCTCCTCTTTCATCTGACCTGGTCAGAGCACTACAGTGAATGTCTAACCAAAGGTAACCATGACTTGAAGGTTTTAATAGGATTCAATCTTATACACATAGGAGAATAAATAATAGCTTCATTTTAACTACAGCTGTAATTTGTTGACTTATATCTAGATTTTTATTCAGGAAGATCCTAAGATATGAGGGAAAATTTTTTATAAGTGGTCTAATCATCTCCATTAAAAACAATCTTTTTTTAGTTATACCATCTTGAAATTGACACTAATAAACAACATCCCATCTGTTTCTGACCATATCTCCATCTTGCCCAGAGAAGTTTATAGCCTATGTTCTAAAAAGCACATCAAGATTTGTTTTTCTGTGTTCCTTGGTTTAGTAGAATCTACTAAGTTCTAATTGTGTCATTTTGGTCAAGGACAAATGAACACTGCTGAATGACACTAAGGCAAAGAAAGGCATCTTTGGAGAGTCACCTGAAATCCCCCTATATCATGTTGTGTGCACTTTCAGCCATCTGCCAATCAGCTTTGCAACACCGAAGGCAGGTGTATTCCATATGCTACTGTCTTAGTTTGTGGATGCTTCTGCTAAGTCGCTTCAGTCGTGTCCAGCTCTGTGCAACCCCATGGACAGCAGCTCACCAGGCTCCTCCGTCCACAGGATTCTCTAGGGAAGAATACTGGAGTGGGTTGCCATTTCCTTCTCCAAGTTCGTGGATGAAACTACATTATAACAAGATAATGTAAGGGTCTGCTAAGTAATTCACTATGTCTACCACTCTGCCATTGAAAGAATTCTTTGTAATTCATTGTAGCTCGATTATCTGTTCATTTAAATAATGCTTAAAGAACATTTAATAACTTAAACATTCATTTAAAACAGTATTTTAACACAATGGGAAAGGGGAGGGTGGAATAAATTGGGAGAGGAATATTGACATATATAAACTACCATGAGTAAAATAAATAGCTAATGGGAAGCTGCTGTATAGCATATGAAGTTCACCTTGAGGTTCTGTGATGACCTACAGGGGTGGGATGTTGGGGTGGGGTGGGAAGGAGGTTCAAGACAGAGTGGATATACACATATATATATGAATGATTCATATTGTTGTACAGCAGAAACTAACACAAGACTGTAAAGCAATTACACTCCAATAAAAAAATTAAAAATAAAAAAAATAAAGTGCAAGGGAAGAAGTTTAAAAAATATTTCTGAGCTATAAATAAATGGAAGACCATAGCAAAAATAGTATTTTTAAAAAGTTTATGGCAAAACCAATACAGTATTGTAAAGTAAAATAAAAATAAATAAATTAATTTTAAAAAAAAGAGTTTACAACTATTACAAAGAATGCTACTTGAATCAGTTCTAATGAGGTGGATGAAACTGGAGCCTATCATACAGAGCGAAATAAGTCAGAAAGAAAAACACCAATACAGTATATTAACACATGTTATGGAATTTAGAAAGATGGTAACAATGACTCTATATGTAAGACTGCAAAAGAGACACGGATGTAAACAATAAACTTTTGGACTCTGTGGCAGAAGGCGAGGGTGGGATGATTTGAGAGAATAGCATTGAAACATGTATATTATCATATGTTAAATAGATCACCAGTCCAGGTTCAATGCATGAGACAGGGTGCTCAGGGCTGGTACACTGGGATGACCCTGAGGGATGGAAAGGAGAGCGAGGTGGGAGGGGGGTACAGGATGGGGAACACAAGTACACCATGGCTGATTCAGGTATGGCAAAAACCACTACAATATTGTAAAGTAATTAGCCTCCAATTAAAATAAATAAATAAAATTTTAAATTAAAAAAATAAAGAGTTCAGATTTATATCATAGTGCTTGTTTAAATAGAGGTACATTGCAATCACCAGCATCATTATACTGACATCACATCTATTATGTGCATACCATGTATGCTGTAATATGAGTTTTGCACATATTATTTCATTTAATTCTCATAGCAACTTAGATGTAGTTATTATCCCAATTTTATGTTTTCTTTTATACTGGCTTAAGTTTTTCATGATTATAAGGTTACTCGGCCATAGAACTGGACTGGGACCCCAAGTTTCAGAGCTTATGCTGATAACCACCAGGCATGGAAGTCTACCAATTTCCCATAAGTTCTTCAAAACACAGCTGGGAAGTTAAAAAAAAAAAAAAAAGAACGACTGCATTTTTCATGATCAATTTCCTTTCTTCCAATTTTTCCATCCTCTTAACTGATTTATCAGCATTTGTGAATTGGTGTTAGTCACCAATATGTAACAAAAACCCACTGTATCTTGTTTATTGTATAAAAGAGGCTTGGAGAAAATACATGTTTAAAATAACATTTAATACACAGTTAATTGGATGCATAATTCCATTACAGAGAGACAGAGAAGAAAGACTAACAGGGTTGTTTAAAAGGTACCAAAGGTACAAAATGCTTCTTTTCTCCTTATACATTGCATTTTTCCTGAAAAAAAAAAAAAACATTTTCTATGATTGATATATTTTAAGAATATATTCCTGGGACTTCCTGGTGGTCCAGTTGTTAATACTTTGCCTTCTAACAAGGGGGCTTCCAGTTCCATCCCTGGTTGAAGAGATAAGATCCCACATGCCTCACAGCCAAAAACACAAAACATAAAACAGAAGAAATATTGTAACAAAGTCAGTAAAGACTAAAAGGGAGCGTGCATGTGTCGCTTCAGTCGTGTCTGATTCTGTGTGACCCTATGAACTGCAGACTGCCATGGACTCCTCATCCATGGGATTCTCCAGGCAAGAATACTGGAGTGGACTGGCATGCCCTCCTCCAGGTAATCTTCATTGTCCAGGGATTGAACCCTCATCTCTTACATTTCCTGTATTGGCAGGTGGGTTCTTTGATCACTAGGGCCACCTGAGAAGCCCTGAAAAGGGGCTATATCTTAAAAAAAAAAAAAAAAAAATCTTAATTATCTTCAGCCCTTTTAAAGGTTAATTTCATGTTCCTTCCTAAAAGCCTACATAAAAAGTGTGACAATGTGAGTGTGAGAGGACAGGACAGCTTGGGTGGTGTCACCTATGGATGAGAGGAGATGAGCCTCTCAGCCCTAACAGAGAACTCACAGGGCAGGGTTCAAATCTCCTAAGAAGATTAAAAACAAAAGAAAACAAAACAGAGAGCTTAAAGCCTTAGATTGTTGACTGAGATGTATATAAATGTCAAGAGAAGTGAAAATCTAAAATAATGCTGCTGACCTTTGAAAATGAAAAAAAAAAAAAATCTACCGCAGACCACATTGCTCTGCTACATTGCTATTTCTTATGAAAACTGGCCAGAAAATTGCATGGGTCAAATAATTGCCTCCGTTCAATTTTCTACCTGCTTGATACAGCCTTAAATAAAGACATATATTAATGCTCACTTACAGAGAAAAGAAATATTTCACTTCTCAAATTATTTCTAATTTAATGAAAGGATTACTCCACAATTGCTCATCTCTCAGACAGTAAGGGTATGTATAACCCTCTATCACAATTAAAGAAATAGCACTTTTGTACATATAAGAAGGATAAATGATTCTGAAATACTTCCCATAACACATGGATGTCAGCTCTAAAATAAAGTGAGCTGACAAGTCTCATGTCCTGTGATATAACTCACTTTCATATTCTACAGGTCTATTTCCTAGTCAGTACAGATGCTTTCTAATTTTAATTATGACATCAGGATTCAATGTCTCAAAATGGAAAGTAAACCTACACTGCCAGTCATGAGAGACATTCTGCTCTGAAGAAATCTTCACTAGAGTAGCTTTACATGGACATCTTGGATAAATAATTATTACTACATATGCATGCATGCTAAGTCACTTCAGTCATGTCCAACTCTTTGCAATCCTATGGGCCATAGCCCACCAGGCTTCTCTGTCCATGGGATTCTCCAGGTAAGAATACTGGAGTGGGTTGTAATACCCTCCTCCAGGGGATCTTCCCAACCTAGAAATCAAACCCCTTTTGTTATGTCTCCTGCGTTGACAGGTGGGGGTATATATATATATATATATATACACACACACATATATACATATATATATACATTCTGGATGTCATACATGGCAAGCACTTATGACCATTCTTAATTTTTAGATAGAGTGAAAAAGAGAGCTAGCTTTTAATCTGCACATGAAATTAAAAATCTAGAAAGATTCCAATTCTGAAAACAATACCTGCTGGTTCTGATAGGCGGTGACAGTGGTGAAAACAGTTTCTGGAAAGGAAAATGCCTTCACTCCCTCTCCAGATGGAACAGGCTTGATAGGAGAAAGATCATCCCCACAATCTTTACGGATGATGTGGACCCGCGGTTGGTATTTGTGCATAGAATGAAGTATAATCTATATCAAGGAAAGAAGACAAATTTGTCAGCAACTTCTACCTAACCTCAACCCCTTGACTAAATATTGAGTGTGTAAAACAAATCCCAGTTAGAAATAAAGATACCCAGGGCTGTGAAAGTCCCAATTTAATAAAGTGTATCAAAACTGGAGTGAGACAATTAGGAAGCTGTTTGGAAAGTGTGCATACAAAAAGAAAAAAAGGCAAGTAATTATTTTGGTTGAAGCCCTGTGTGCAACCATATGAATATAGCATCACATTTTCTGTTTCTGAAAACACAAGAATAAATTCATCAGCATTTTTATTTATAATGAACCTAATGGAACACAGAGTCCAACACAACAAAACTAAAAATGAGATTGAAATGATTATTTTAATTCCACCACACCCATCCCCTAAAAATAAGTATTTGCACACCAAGATTTTCTTCAGAGAACATTTTTCCTATGTTGGTAACTACAACATGTCTACTCAAGGGCAAAGGGATTTTAAGGATACCCTAGGGTTTGCCTTATGTGTGGTTCACAAAGTCTCTGGTTTGTCTGGAGAGCCCAGCATTCGTGCTTCCATCACAACAAGGCTTCCGAGATGCCCGGGGATGAAAAAGCTCTCAGACTCAGCTCGAGGAATCTGATGATATGGTTCAACTGCCTTCTGCCCAGTGATTCCACTTCTGAGAATTTATCCTAAGGAAATATTCCAAATCCCTAAAAGTGTTTCATGTACAAAGATGTGCAATGCACCATTTATAACAGTGGAAAAACTATAAACCACTGACATGAATAGATTGGTTAGGTTAATGAAAATCCACACAATGGTTACAGCATTATTCAGCCATTACTAATGCTTTTAGAACGTTTTTGGCCACATAATGAAACACTTCTTTTTAAACCCTAAATTAGAATAAAGGATCCGAGTTGTTTTTAAACTTACCATAACTACATAAAAATAGACAGTAAAAGGACTCATACAAAGATATGAACAGTGGTCATCTCTAGATGATGGAATTGTGGATGAATGTTTTCTTCATCATTTGTTTTACACTTTCAAGGTAGAGAAGGTAGGTAAAGAAATAGCTTCATCCAATGAGATTTTCTATGTGCTGCTGGAAATCCAAATTCAATTATTCACTAATGAATTTAATTAACAAATCTATAACTTTTCTGAGCTATACAACTTGAATTCAAGCTTTAAAGTGTTAAAAGTTTGGAGAAATGCTTAAACAAAAGTCTAAGGAAAAAAAAAAAAAATGGTTGGTTGACCTGCCTCATGCTTTTCAGGAAGTGCACAGTTTAATGAACCAAATTCAGAATCACTGGTCAACCTAAACATCTCTCTACTTATACAGTGTGTTTGCTGCCCCAAAAGAATGTTTACCTTTCATTATTAACCAACAGTTGTGAGGTTTTTCTAACCCTAAAATTTTCTATCAGTGGAGGAAATGCCTGGAGAGTAAATCTAATGATGATACTCACCACACATGGCTGATGGAGGGATAGCATGAGTCTGAATAAAGGACAAGAGGGGACATTGTCATCTGGGGGGACACAACACAAGTCGGCAACCTCTGGAAAAGTTTTTTTCCAGATATATAAAAGGACAGAATTGCAACTTATTCATGACTCACAAAGTCAATTTAAAGGGTTACAACTGGAAATCTTTAGATAAGTAAAATTAGCAAATAAAGTAGAAAAATACTAAAGCTGGATTTAGTAAGGATAAGTTCTGTTTTGCAAAACACTGCTTGTTGCGGGGGGTGTATACACTAAGTTAAACATAAAATGTATGTCTGGCTGTAATCAGATTAAAAGTCTGAAAAAGCAAGATTTAATTCTAATGATTCATAAATTCCAGAGCTGGACAAAAACTAGAAAAAGTCACTTTACATTAAACAAAAAAAAAGGCATGGTCAGTTTCAAAGGACGAGAGTTAACTGACTTGAAGTGAAGGAACTAAAAAGTCATTTAGGTTTTTGTTTACTAGTCAATGAAAAGTAAATTCTTGTTTTATGAAATCTTTTTTCTCTCAAGCAGATTTCTCCATACAGCTCTATATATTTTAATAGTATTTATTTGTTTATATCCTTACACAATCTCCAAAATGATTTAAGGTGGGACATACTGGGAGTAGGGTATAGAAATAGCTGAGGCATGCCTATGTTTGCACATTAAAGGGTAACTGCCAACAGTAAGTTGAAAATTATTCAAAAAAATAATGTATTCTCAATATTACCTACAGGAATTTAGTACATCCCTACAAATTTTTAGGGAATGCTAAACAAGTCTTAGTTCCTGTATATAAAATAGCATTATTTGTTTTTTAACGAACTATCAAAGCTATAATGACAAATGGTCATGAATAATTTGCTTTTTATCAGAACAAGTAGAACTAGGAGAAACACTGCCCTTATGAACAAAAAGACCACAATGATAATACCCATTACTGAAACTCAAATAATTATAATCTGATCTGCATGTTCTATATTCTATGTTTGGTTTAGACGGAGGATTTTTTTTTTTTCTTTTGGTTATTATCTATTAGCACAGATAGTAACATAAATCTCTGTCCATAAACATAGGCTTCTTTCCCATGTGTAGGTTAATACACATTTTTCCCATGTTAAAGACATTAGGTTTGACATTCGTGGCTGCTGCTGCTGCTGCTGCTGCTAAGTCGCTTCAGTTGTGTCCGACTCTGTGCAACCCCATAGACAGAATTTTTTTTTTTTTTTAAGTATTACATCCTGCCACAACTTTAAAAGAAAAAAAAATTTTTGGAAGATGACACACTTCTATAGATATTGCTTGTTTTCTGAGTTTTTATTTTTCTTAATAGTGAAATATTATAATTATTCAGGTATAAACAACTGGGGTTCAATTGGCAATTGATTATTTTGTGTTTTAAACAAATGTTGTGTGATTTAAAACAGTAGATGTCTGAGTAAAGCATATTATCCTCTGTAATATGGGTGAGCCTCATCCAATTAGTTAAAAAACTTAAGAGAAAAAAAAATTGAGGTCCACTGAGGAAAAGGAAATTCTGTTTCCAGACTGCCTCCAGACTCAAGTTGTAATATCAGGTCTTCCCTGGGTCTTTGCCAATCCACCCTGCAAATTTTGGACCTACCAGCCCTACATCTGTGTTAGTCAGTTCCCTAAAGTAAATCTCTCTCATGTGCGTGTATGTGTGTGTGTATAATATAATCTGTTGGTTCTGTTTTTCTAGAGAATGCTGTTTTAAATAGAATCTAGTGAAATTATGAAGCTAAAATCACATAGATAGATAAATTACTATCTCTAATACTATATATTAGGTATTAGGTATAAAGCCAGTAATTTGATCAGAATTAGAATTATAAAATCACCATATTTATTTAAATTATTTAAAGTCATTTGTATCTTATCTAGGACAGCATATAGTTTTTAGATCCATTATCTCCTTAAAAGATATGTACTCAAAAATATATATAAATACACTCAAACTATAGAACTCCAAAAAACAGAGTATATTTAAGCTTTTGAAAATCATCAACATTAAGTGCCATTTATTTTTCAATTTTTTATTCTAAAAAAAGTAAAGACTTCAAGGGACACACTGGCAAAATTTCACTTAGCTCCCTCATTGAGACAGAAGAAACTAATGTTCTTTCACTGAAGTCAAGTGAAAAAGAACTGTTACAACCTGACTATGTACATAAAGAAAAAAAAGAGAAAATAATGTACTAAAATTCAGGACATGAAGTTGTATCATTCAGAAATGAAATGTACTAGGCTTCAAATTACAAAAGGCAACAAATAAAAAGCACTGGCAGTTTGAGAGAGATGAGTCTTACAAATCCAGATACTGCATCTGTACCACAATGAAATGTGCACTTGAATGTCTTCATTAAGGTCAATTGCTTAAGATATTGTCTAGCAACTTACAAATCATATCCTGTAATCACTGTATTACCATCTTACGACAGTTTACATTTTTTGTTTTAAAAGATTGGCACATGAATAAGCTATCTTCATGTCACCAATGAATCAATTGGTATTCCTTTTACGTATGATACACTCTTCAAAAGGCACATCAATCCTGCTTCAGTCAAAACTCTCTCAAATAACAGAAATCTAACAGAAATTCTAGCACTGAGTGGAAACCAGCACATATCCAGTGTTTCTTATTAAAGCATCGAAAATAAGGTAGATATCGCACCTACAAACAACACTGTATGAAAATCATTAAAGTGTTAAAAATGACTATATTATTGAAACTACTGACTTTAGCATATATTTCATATTTCAGTTTTCAGATGAAAAGGAATTATTATTACAACATATTTTGACACATTAGATGTCATTACAAAACAATTGGGAGCTTGCAGATGGAACACACAGATAACACAAGCCTGGGCCATCATTGACAAGCGATGAGCCTCAGCTGGGAAAGGAAGAGGATACAGGCAGGACACCATAAATCATTATCCCTGTTCACCCAACTTCAAGAATTCATATTCAAAGTATAATAATTATCACTTTATGAAATTTCAAACAAATGTGTTGGCTAAAATTATCTTCCAACACAAATGCAGTATCCAGTTTTACCTATTAAAAGCTTCATAGAATACTCTGGCCACAGGCATAGCCTCTGATGAAAATGTAACCTTGACGTTGCACAGCTGTGCACACTCTAGTCAACCAGGACAGGAATGTCATGATCTTAGAAAAGTTCATTTCCTTCAGGCAGACACAGTATAGATAATGGTCGTGCCATCCAACGGAGGCAAATTAGGGAGGGCCTCTACTCACGTGGCCTTGGTCGTCCAGCTCGTTGTTGGTGAGCTTCAGCTTGTCAAAACTGATCACTTGTCTCATCCAAGTCTCCCCTGAGGCAGGTGAGTCCGGATGAATGTACACGCGGGGTGGCACAGGGGAGTCAGCATTGCCCGCCACCATCCATTTAGAGCTGTGATAAACATACCTAGAAGGCAAAGACAAGGCTCCGTTTGTGGATTGTAGCTTTCTTGGATTTCCAACTCTGTAGACTCAGACAAAACGGGCAACCTTTTAAGTCTAAAATTCAAGGATTTGCTCTTTAGATTCAATGTGTATAAAATAAGAATTCAAACACTTTTAAAAAACTCTCTGAAGCAGTGGTAGCCTGCTGACCACTCAAGGTGATATGTTAAGGATTTAGTGAAAAATATGCACACTATTTCCACCATAAATGCAAGAATTTCAATTTGGATAAATCACACTTATTCACGTTAGACATTCTGTCTGTATTCTGATGATTTCCATTTTTCTTCTGGATATGCAATTGACATGAAGAAACTATTAAGTTGTCAAGCTCTGCTTTAAGGAAATCTCAAAAATACTTAAGAGTTTTATCTTCAACGGTCTAACTTTCTTCATCACTCCTCATTTTAGGGTTATGTTCAAACTGATGAGAGACATGGTAGAAAGTCAAGGGGAAATTGTCAGAATGTACAGTAAATTTATTTTTATAGGGAAAAAAGTCCCATCTATTATTTAGAATTATTTTTTTTCTAACTCCATTACACTAGAAACTGAAAATTCAGTTTAATTCAGTTAAAATTCAGTTTAATTTAAAAGTTTGTATAATCATAAAACATAGGCTTTTATCTCCTCTAATTCTCTTTTTTTAAGCGAGAACTAACATGGGTAAAAAACACTCTGCGGACACAAATTAGGGATTGTAATTGAAATTTGTTGCCTTGATCTGTCAGCACTTCCAGGCAGGAGAGCGGTGGGAAGAACTTGCTCATTAGTGTCAATAAAGGGGCTGGGGCGGAGTCCGGGGTCCTGTCAATCACTGAGACTCCCAGCCAATCAGAAGGCGCCGACTCCGCTCAGCCCGCGCCCACTTCCTTACAAGGTTGCAAAAAACCTAGAGTGGAAAGCGCCGCCATCTGGCTTGGAAGCGCCAACCCCGGCGCTGAACTGGGTCAGTCTCCCTGCCTCCCACAGCCCAGTCCAGCCCAGGAGTCTCCAGCTTTCCCCACCGGGACCTGGAAAAGCTGAGATTCCTGGCTTTGAACCGAAGTGATCACCACATTAGAATACCAAGAATCTTTCAGTAAACCTAAAGTTACAGTCCCTTTCCCGTATCGCTTAATATTGCCACAACTCCTGTCTCTTATACACATCTTGAAATTTTTCTTGTTTTATATGTGACTAATAAGGATCAATTAAATAAAATAAGCCATCCAAAATATATGGAAGAGATTTGGAGGAAGAAATAGAAGCCAAACTTAGAAAGGAAAGATTTCTAAACTCACTAGAATTACACTGTTTTCCTCTGTACAAACCCAAATTAGAACATGGATTTTAAACCAAGTATACTTAAAGATAAACTTCAAGGCACTTCTAGCTTCTATCATGTAGTAGACAATTTTAACAAAACTCCCTAATGAATTATTTAATTAAAATAAGTGATACAACTTATGCACAAAATGCAAATCATAAAACTGTCCTTTTTACTACCCATATTTTTAGCATTCCATATGTGTCTCTACTAATTAAATCTGTATACTTTTGACACCATAAACCTGTTTCCAAAAAGTGACTCCCTAAATCTTAAATAGTAATAAAAACCAAATCTGATTTCATTTAAAAACTTACTAAATGTTCTAGGTGTTTATTTAAAAGACAGAAACAAAAAAGACCAAAATTGAAAGCAGAGTCTTCCAACTTGCCACTCAGAATTTCCTTTAAATGTTAGCATTTTCAACTCCCCAAGAAAATAAAAATTATTGTCACTGAAGATTGTTGATTTGTTTACTCACAGAAGGAAAAGCAAAGTTTGGTTTGGTACTGAAGAAAGTATCTTTTCCAGCTTTACTTGATATCTAGATAAATATATTCTCTCAAAACCCAAATATTACAATAATTTTTAAAAATTCTGTTAACTACCAGCCACAAAAAAACAACAATAAGAAAACAAATTCATTACCAGCTTAAAGATGGTCTTCATATCTTGATATCAAGATGTCTTGATATCATAATGAATTATTATTTTGTTTTCCTAAACTTTAAAAAATCTTCAATAATTTTCTCATATTAAAGAGAAAAAAGCCTGTAAACAGTTATATTTTGTACATAACAAAATAAAGGGAATTTATTTAAAGGTCACAAAATAATCAGGAAGAAATTGAAATAGTTTAACTATTATGTACACCTACAAATTTTACTTCATATTTCTTCTCAAAATCCTAATCAAAATGTGATCAACATAAAAGACATACTTAGCTTACCAACGCTAAACTGGCCGCTTATTAAAATTCCTCAACACTTAAAGACATTTCTGTATCTATTAAAAACAAAACAAAACAAAATGTTCACATTTATTGCAAGAGAAGGCACTATCTAGACTACTGCAAGTGACTGGGGTTGGACTGTGTATCCGATTATTCTACAAGCTTCTGGAAACAAATATCATAGTCAGTACAGATGAAATCCGCATAGCCTGTGAAATTCTGGGGCTTTCTTATCCTTTGTACCCATCTGATCACTGTACCTGTATCTTTTGTTGTCCACTGGCACAATATCCATAGCAATATAATACTGCTGGTGAGGATCTAATCCTGAGATCTTCACTCTCATTGCTGGAAACATGCGCCTATGTATAAGAAAGGGGAGGAAAGACGGTTTGGGTTTTGTTTGGGGTTATGATTATGCTTGAAGAATGAATAAGCAAAGAAAGCTCTTGAATCTGTACTTTTCATGTGGACAAATTTATAGCATTCACTTTGGCAAATGTAATCCAAAGAATCTGAACACAGGATATATCAAAACTGAGTCATTTAAATGTAATTTGTTGTACCTGTTCTTGCATTCTGTGTTTACGGAAATGTCAGTATACCTAAAAGCCAAATATACACACACACACACACACATATATATATATGAAGAAATAATGGTACAGAAAGCACTTTATTTTTTAAACAAAAATCAGTAAGCAGGCTGACTTTAATAAAACAAATAATAAACGGTTCCAAATAGTAGAAATAGAAAATTTGAATTTCTAAAAGTGATAAAATATATTATAATGTGAAATTTTAAAAGGGTTATAAAAAAGCACAAGGAGCCAATGTGCCATGCCATAACCAAACAATATGTTCTTTATTGAGACAGGACTTCCTGTCTGCCGCATGGTAAAGGTGAAGTGCAAAAGTTGCTCTAAATTTGAAAGGTATAGTAAAACTTCTTTATTGAAAGCAGAAACTAAACACAATGTATATTTACCAAATCATTCCTTCCCCCACCATGCCCTGAAAATACTTTATTTAACCACACTTACTCACAACTTTGCTAATTAAAACAAGTGAAACCCACATTTCTTTTAGCTTCCCAGAGATGCTTACCAAATGAGATACTAAAGTAAATGCATCTATCTTTTTAAAAAGCACAGCAGCAAGGAATACAACAACAAATTATTGTGTGTATATATGTGTGTGTGTGTGCGTATATATATATGTATATATTTAACTCCTTTAAGAAAAAAACCAAAAAACTTTCATCTACTGATTTATGTCTAGGACCCTTCCAGGTAGTCTAATTTTTGCTAATTTAACCTTATAACACAAATTTTAGTACTGTTATTTACCAAAAATGTTTCCATAACAATAATGCCATTAAAGACCACTTCCAGAGAAAAGAAAGTCCATTATTCCTAACTAGGCATGAGAACAGTTTAATACACTGGCTGTTTAAGTGTTTTTCTCAGTGCACCTGTAAGATAAAGAGTAAAGGTGTTTAACTACATCCTTTATAAGACAACTGTTGCTTTGTGTTGTTGAAGACTGAATTTGGATCATTAATAAAAGCTCTGTGAAAATGTAGAAGGTAGCATATGGATTCAATAAAATATGTTTTTGTAATTTCTAATAAGTTTGGATACTTTTATGCTATCCAGGTTTTTGCCATGTGTACTCCCTGAAAGAGTTGTGTGTGTGTTAAAAGTTTCTTTTGGGGAATAGTAGTCATAGATTTCACTGCACTAAATGAACTGAAAACTTAAAAACGTAAATATTTCTGTGCGCCTTCGCATTAACATGATCTGTGCAACAAATCCATTTATTTTACTAACTGATGGATGTGGAAATTTCACACTTTTAAAAAATAGATAAAACTTACAAATTTTGTTTTGGTATTCCTCAGCAAATTTAGGTTAATTTGTTGGATTTCACTTAGAGGAAAAAAAAAAAAAAACTATAGTAGCTGTGAATCTATAGAAAGAATGGTTTTTTAAAATCAGAGCAATTGTTTTTGCAGGGATTAAACATGGTTTACAGATGATTCCAGTAATTTTCATCCTAATCTAATATCAAGATAGTGTAACACAGCACATTCTCATACTCCCAGCGAATCTTGGGATAAAGAAGCAATTGGAAGTTTCGAATCTATAAAAGCAAACGACAGTTTTGCTAAAGAGTAAACTGCGTTTTTTAAAAAAGGGGTAGTGGTGGTGGTGGATAATCTGTTTCACAGTTTCAGAAACATAACGAAAGTCTAACTAAATACCTGAACAGATGCTAAGTCGGGTCACGAATCTTTAACACTCCTGCCCACGGACTATCAGTAGTCACCGTCACCGCCTCGGCGGCCACAGTGATTTCTCTGCAGCATCCAGCGAGAGAGGACTGCTGGGCTGTGCCCTGCACCGACTGCACTCCAGGTTAGGTAGGCAAAGTCGGTCTCAAAAGTGAACCACTACCGAGGGCCTCGTCTTATCTGTACAAACTGCTAACCAGAGACCCCACCGTGCTGCAGATTCTTTTCCCTCACCCACCAAGGCGTGGAATGAGGCCAGGACCCGGGCCGTTCGCGCCAGCTTGCCCTTTACCTGCCCGCCTTGGTGATGATCATCTCCGTGCCGATCTCGTGAAAGCGCTTCCAGAGCTCAGCTCCTTGCAGGTCCACCCTCGGGGCCTGCGGCGAGGGCAGCGGGGTCCCGGGCCGGCCCAGGGTGGGCGCCGGGGACCCCTTCGGGGAGCCTCCTGGGGATGCCAGCGGGGAAGCGCCCTGCAGGAAGCCATCCTCACAGCCGCCTGGGCAGCAAAGGGTAGAGAGGGGGTACCGGTGAGGGCTCGAGATGGGAAGCCTAGTGGGGAGATAAACCCCCCGAGGGCGGCTGGGGAGAGAAAAGGGCCGAGGGAGGAACGGAAGTTTTCCTGCATCCGGCCCTTGTAACAGGCCCACGGGTAGGTAAATACCTGCTCCGCCCGCCGAAGGGACGGACACTCGACGGTCAAGTAGGGCCCTCTTGGTACCCAAGTCTCAAGTCCTGAAGAGGCGTGCGGCCCAAGTCCACCCCACCCTCCCTGCTTCCGCCCGGTCAAGGCCCCAAAATAAGTTTTGTGCCGCAGCCGGAGTCTGGGATCCGTGCCGGATACATCCGAGCCATGGAGAGCACAGAGCAAAAGCTCCTGACGCTCGGGTTCCTGGTCTCAGATGCTTGGGCCTCGCTTCGCAATCGGCGTCCTTGCTTAGGGCCCGGCCGTCCGGATCCTCTAGAAATCTCTCCAGACACCGCTCTAGCCAAACTCCCCGGCCGTCCGGAGCGTCTCAGCAAAGCAGCACAGGGAATAAGAAGAGCGCGAAAAACAAGCCCAATATCGCCGTCGGCCTTGGCAGCGGGAACCAAGGGTGGGGGGAGGCAAGGGAACCGCTTTGCTAGCCCTTGGGAAACCACGTTTGCAAACACACCGCCCTCTTCCTGGTTTGCCCAAATGGTTTAGGCATTTGTTTCGGTTTCGGGGGGGGGGGGTACGCCGTCGCTCACCCCACTCTCTAGCTTTGAAAAGTTAGGAAATAAAAAAGAGCACCCAGGGGCTAAAAGCCCAAGGGAGGCAGATGCGGAAAGCACAGATCTGCACCGCTGAGCGCCGCAAACTGCAGCTGCTACGGGTGAGCTTCGCCTAGTGGGCGGCGGCCGCCTGAGAAGCCAGACTGGAAGCGGCATTTTAACCGTCTGGACGGTGACCCGAGTTGTGCGGAAGAGCGGCCAGGGCAGCGGGAGCTTTGAGCCCTGACACCCACCGCTAGTGCGGCTGTGGCTGAGTTGCCCTGGGTGCATAGGGACACCGCACGCTCGCATGCCCACAATTCGCAGAAGTTCAGTTTCTCCGCGGCGGTACGGACCCGCGGGACCGGGAGGGGACGTGCAGGGAAGAAGTTTAGGCGGGAGGGGCCGACTCACCCGCGGTTCCGCGGGAGCCGCAGCTCCGCTCCAGGTCTGCGCAACTCCGGGTGGGCCCGGAAGCCGCCCCAGCCGGCGGCGGGAGCGCAGAGCCTTCATCTCCCTCGGAGGAGCCCTTTTCGCCGGCGCCGCCGCCGCGGCTGCAGCCTCCGTCATCTAAGGCCCCGGCCGCCTCCTCCGCGCCCAGCTTTCGCCTCTTCTTCTGAAGCTGTTGCTGCTTCTCGGCGCCGATCAGTGCCTCCACCGAAAAGGCGTGCGCCTTAAGGCTTAGCATGCTGCACGGCGAGCCCCTCCGTTTCTCGGCCATCCCCGCCGCCCGGCGCCCGCCCCTCGCTCATATACACGCGCGCGGGCACACGCACACACTGGTTCTCCTTCCCCCACCAAAATCTGAACGACTCTCGGGGCCTCCCGCAGGCCCAGATAAGCGCCCTTCCCCGCTGCGGGCAAAGACAAATTTGGCGTTTCCTCTCTCGAGACTATGTTGGGATCCGAGGAACCAGCGACGCGCCCGCCAAGTTTCCTTCCCTCGGTCTCTCGCGCGCGCTCTCTCACTGATGGACTCCTTCGCTCCCACCCCCTCCACCTCCTCCTGCTGCTCCAAGATCTGCCTCGACTGATGCGCCAGCGAGAACTAACATGGGTAAAAAACACTCTGCGGACACAAATTAGGGATTGTAATTGAAATTTGTTGCCTTGATCTGTCAGCACTTCCAGGCAGGAGAGCGGTGGGAAGAACTTGCTCATTAGTGTCAATAAAGGGGCTGGGGCGGAGTCCGGGGTCCTGTCAATCACTGAGACGCCCAGCCAATCAGAAGGCGCCGACTCCGCTCAGCCCGCGCCCACTTCCTTACAAGGTTGCAAAAAACCTAGAGTGGAAAGCGCCGCCATCTGGCTTGGAAGCGCCAACCCCGGCGCTGAACTGGGTCAGTCTCCCTGCCTCCCACAGCCCAGTCCAGCCCAGGAGTCTCCAGCTTTCCCCACCGGGACCTGGAAAAGCTGAGATTCCTGGCTTTGAACCGAAGTGATCACCACATTAGAATACCAAGAATCTTTCAGTAAACCTAAAGTTACAGTCCCTTTCCCGTATCGCTTAATATTGCCACAACTCAGAACATTTTGAATGGAGAGAATTCACAGCCGCCAGGCCCATCTTTTCTGCTCTACACATTCCTGCCTTTAGTAACACCCATTCTGCACCGGGAGTGGCATAGACGTATTTATTTCTTTTACTCTGTGAATTTTTCTTGGGGAGGGCGGGAGAATTCAAGGTATGTTTAAATCCTTTATATTTAGAAAAGCAAAATTCTATCCTATTATAGTTCAGTTCTTTCTATGAACTAGTCAGAAAAAGCACGTTCTTTCCGGAGCCTCCCATTTCTTTCATACCGTGATAGTTAATTTAAACCTAGGATTTTAATTTTTTTAACGCTAGGACGTAGCTTTAAGACGCCTAAACAGTTTGCAAAGTGAAATATGTTTTAAGATGCAGTAACATTTCCATTGCAGTTTTAAAAATGTCTCTGTGATTTAAAGTAGCTTCATATTTTCCCTGTTTTTGACAATTTGCTACTTATTTTCTCAGACTTTTATTAGAAACAACATATTTCTTTAAAACAAATTTTAAAATGCTTTTTAATTGAATAACACTAAGTGTATCTGCACAGTTTGTTTTGTACTTTCTACTCGATTTTTGCCCTGGATTAACAAAATTAATGGAGGTCGTGTAAATAGAGCAAGTCTCTTGTAGAATAAAATTCATGATACATATTACTCTTAAATTTTTTATGTAAAATACAGGACAAAGGGTTGTGTTGTTTTGTTTCTCTCTCTTTCCCTCGCTCTGTTTAACCTCCACGCTGTCCGCTGTCCGCTGCTCTCTTAGTTCTCTCGTAGTTTCCAGTACAGCTATTCGGGCAGTAGCTTCTGAGTTTGTGTGTGTGTGTGTGTGTGTGTGTTTTAACCATAGCTCCAGGGGGAACTCGCGGTTCCTCCAAGGCAACCAGGAGAACAGAAAGCAGAGCAAGCGGTGTTCAGAGGCGTCCCCGCACTCGCCGCCCTCCGGCGGGCCCAGCAGTCTCCGGGTCAAAAACGACTCCTTAGCAACCTGCGGAGGAGGCCTGTTTTAAAAGATTGAGAACCCTACTCAACCTGGAGGAGGTGTTTTGCATTTGCAAAAGAAGGCTGTGCGCGCAGTCTGGAGCGGGTCGGTCTTCGGAGGACCTCCAAACTCCGCGGCGCCCTGGGCGGGTAGTATAGCTTTAAAAGTAAGCGCAAATCCGGTTTCTGAAGCCTGCCCTAAGACGGGCGCGAGCCTGGGAGAGCGAAGAGGCCGCCCGGAGGGCTCGGGCAAGCGGTGGGGAGGGGGATGCGGTGGTGGGAGGGCCGCAGACGTGGCAGGAGGCTGCGCACCGAGCTCCGCGCGGCTGGGGCATCTGGAGCCAGCATCCGCACCCTGGGGGAACCGAGCGCCCTGCACCAGGCCCCGGCCCTCGGCGACCCCTAGGAGAAGCGACTTGTTGCTCCTCCAAGCCGCCCTTGCGGCTTTGGGGATGTGGAAGCGCTGAGGCCTACTCCGGCCTCACTGCAGGGGAAGGAGCCTGGGACGGTCACGGTTTTCCAGACGCGAAGCCTGCTTTGTAGACGGGTTCTTGTCCGTTTACATGCCTCGCAGCTCAAACTGATTCAGAGAGAACTGCACCGGCCTACAGGGCACTCTGAGGTTAACACAGCGCCAAGGCCTCCTATCCCCCTATACCATTTTCTCCTTTATCCCCGGCGGCGATGGACGCCGCCTTCCGGAAGCGCGGGCACCTAGGACTTGTGTCCACTTAGACAAGCCGGAAAGCCGGGCCTCGCACCCACTATGTCAGATGGAACGTGACCCACAGAAATAATCCAGGTGTGCCCTGGGTGCCCGGGACAGAACCTAGGCTCTGGTCTCCCTAGTCCAAGTTCCGGCCGGGCTTTGGGAACCACAGCCATGGAGCCACACCACCGCTCTCCACTTTGGGCTCGCGCAGAATCCGGCTCAGACTCCTGGACCCAAGGACCCAGCGGAACTAGCTGTCCCCAACCGCCGGGAAGCAGAAGGTCGCAGACCTCAGTGCACCCCCGACTTTCGCTCCGGCGAGGGTGCGCCGAGCTTCTCAAGGGGTCGGGAGGGAAGGAAGGCTTGCTTGGCATGCCATCGGAGTCTCGGCCTTCGAAGTGCTGGCGAAGCTAGCACCTTATTGCTGCGTTTTCTCAAAAGCACAGCATGCGCGTGCCAGAGCCAAGCCAGGGCCTTGCACTTTGCGAGTCAAGAGAGCAAAAGAAGCAGGGACAGGGAGCTAATTGGCGGGAGAAAAACAACCCGGTGCGCGCGTGCACGTGTCTGTATTTGCATTTTTGTGTGGGTGCGTGTGTGTGCACCTGCGCGCCTGCAAACATGGGTGGGGGGCGTGTGACCGGGGAACGTGTGCCTCTCGTCACTTGAAGAGAGATGTCTGTTCCCAGTATGAGCTATGTTAAGGAAACGATTAAAACGGAATTAAACTGTCAAGCCTCTGACAAGAATGGCAGTGCTCTATTTCAAGTAAAAGCCATCCAGGCAAGAACGTTGTCAGTGGGCTTGTCTCCGGAACTTGGGGCGGGGGTCACGGAGAGGAAAGAACAGAACAACGCCCTGAACTGTACCTAGTGGAATCCGTGTCCAGCCAGATAGCAAAACTAACGCAGGAAGGACGGTGGGCGTTGAAAAGCAAGTTGGTTCCTCTTCTTTATTTTTCTCGGTGCATTTTAAAATTGGACAGTTCTGAGAGATTTTTTTAAAAATGCTTAGGTTCCCACTGTGCTTTCTCAGCCTAGAGCCTATTTACACTATAGTGTAATATATATATAGATTCCACCTGCCAATGCAGGAAACATGGGTTCCACCCCTGGGTGGGGAAGATCCCCTGGAGAAAGAAATGGCAATCCACTCCAGTATTCTTGCCTGGGAAATCCCATGGACGGAGGAGCCTGGTGGGCTACAATCCATCGGGTTGCAAAGAGCCAGACTCGACTTAGCAACTGAGCACACACACATACATGTTTGGAGACAGCTTGCTGTTTACGCTTACTTAACATAACTACTTGCATTATATTTATAAACAGCATATTTTTAAATTCTAAATTTAAAAATTCTAGCGAGGATTTCCTTCTCTAAATAGACTTTTTTTTTTTTTTAATCTTTTACACTTGACGATGGCCATGAGTTTCTAACCCTTGTGATAATTTTCCCCACACAAGACCTGACACAGGAGGCACACAAGAGAGTTTGTTCTTGACTTTTGAATGGGAGTTTCATCAGGTGGTCCCCGAACTTCCGAACAGGCAGCATCTTGACTTTCTTCTCACGCGTTAAAAAAAAAAAAATGAGCTATGTTAAGGAAACGATTAAAACGGAATTAAACTGTCAAGCCTCTGACAAGAATGGCAGTGCTCTATTTCAAGTAAAAGCCATCCAGGCAAGAACGTTGTCAGTGGGCTTGTCTCCGGAACTTGGGGCGGGGGTCACGGAGAGGAAAGAACAGAACAACGCCCTGAACTGTACCTAGTGGAATCCGTGTCCAGCCAGATAGCAAAACTAACGCAGGAAGGACGGTGGGCGTTGAAAAGCAAGTTGGTTCCTCTTCTTTATTTTTCTCGGTGCATTTTAAAATTGGACAGTTCTGAGAGATTTTTTTAAAAATGCTTAGGTTCCCACTGTGCTTTCTCAGCCTAGAGCCTATTTACACTATAGTGTAATATATATATAGATTCCACCTGCCAATGCAGGAAACATGGGTTCCACCCCTGGGTGGGGAAGATCCCCTGGAGAAAGAAATGGCAATCCACTCCAGTATTCTTGCCTGGGAAATCCCATGGACGGAGGAGCCTGGTGGGCTACAATCCATCGGGTTGCAAAGAGCCAGACTCGACTTAGCAACTGAGCACACACACATACATGTTTGGAGACAGCTTGCTGTTTACGCTTACTTAACATAACTACTTGCATTATATTTATAAACAGCATATTTTTAAATTCTAAATTTAAAAATTCTAGCGAGGATTTCCTTCTCTAAATAGACTTTTTTTTTTTTTAATCTTTTACACTTGACGATGGCCATGAGTTTCTAACCCTTGTGATAATTTTCCCCACACAAGACCTGACACAGGAGGCACACAAGAGAGTTTGTTCTTGACTTTTGAATGGGAGTTTCATCAGGTGGTCCCCGAACTTCCGAACAGGCAGCATCTTGACTTTCTTCTCACGCGTTAAAAAAAAAAAAGTTTATTAGCTAGAGGATTAACATAGAAATACAGAAATAGACTCGAGGGGGGGGGGGGTGACAAGAGCACCAAGGGAGTACTTATTTGGCTGCCTTAATTTGTAAGTGAATCTGGGAAGAAGCCGCATCCTAATTGGGGGCGTGGATTTCAGAGCGCCCCCACCCCCCCCTGCCCCAGTCATTCAGCAGCACCTTACTCGCGGGCGGGGCTCCCTTTCTCCGCCACTTCCTTCCTTTCTTCTCTGCTCTGCACTTCTTTTCGCTTCTCCCTCTGATCTGGGTTAACAAAAATAAGAAAATGTAACCTGTATAAGTTTACAAAGACTAAGAGACTACATTCGATCTCCGCTCTCGCGGGCCTCCTCCCTGCCGAGTCTCCAAACTGCAAACCCAGGCCCCGTAGAAAAAGCGATCCAGAACCGCAGTTCCTCGAGGCTTCTGTCGCAGATTTGCACACACAGACAGCACATTCTACACGCTGGCAATTGACTACCATTTTCTTTTTCTAACAACCAGTCTCTCAAGTATTCTCGTCAGTTGAGAGCGAGTCTCGCTACCATAGAAGTGCCACAGCCCACGGAAGCGTTCTTCAGGGCTCCCAGGCGCCCAAACTCGATTTAGAGCCTGAAGAGACACTTTCTAGTGTTGGTTTTTCAGTCAATGCTCATTTCTCAGTGAGGTTTAGGGGAAGTGTGCAGTTTGGGGAAAGCAAAAGGAGTGTAAGCTTGTCATCATTATTCCTCCCTCCCATGTCCAAGTTCTCCAGTTTAAGGAAGGAAAGGAAGAGAGAAAGGGGTCCTCTAATCCACCAAGTTGAGGGGTGGTGAGGAGGGAAAGAACCTGTAATGAATCGGAAAGGAAACTCACTCTGCTGGGGGGAATGAGCTTCCCTACTCATGTCCAATTTCCAGCAGTTATCGGCTGTCTTTCTAGCCGATGCTGGAATTATTTTTCACTCTGTGCATGAAAAACCACCCCTTCACTTCCTCATTCATTGACCCACACTCTGATGACCCTACTACAGTAAGGGGTTAGTAACATAAAAATCCAAGAAGCAAAATTTGTCTCTATCACTAATTAGGTATTAGCTGATTTGGAGGCGGTGATGAAGTTAACACCTAGATGTAAATGAATACACAAAGGTGGGTAGTTGGACATTGCTGATACCAATACTGCAACAGGTCAATTTGGACATAAACCAAATTGGGACAAAGAATGGGGAAATTAAACAATATTCCCTAAATAGTTGATGGGCATTTTAGTAGCTTATACTTCATAAAATCATGTTTAAATTGATATTTTAAATATGTAGCTTCATATTCTTAGAACTAAATATTTAATGCTATTTTCCCCCATGAATGAGGATTATCTTGAGTCTGCTGGCTTAATAAAATGAATTGAAAACTGAGTCCCTGTTTAGTTTTCATGTAAGAATCAGTAGGTAAGGTTTTTAGCTTTTTTATACAATTACACCATCTAATTAGCTATAAATTGGACCCTGTTCTATTTCACATCTGTAGATACCTACAGTTATTAAACAGCAAATATTTTGTGTGCATTTATATAATCTGCTGAAAGTATGAACAATAAAGAATGTGGCTAGAATTTATTTATATTTTTGTACTGACATGAAACATTTCAGTTTCAGCTGAATGAAGAGGATTTTGACAGATTAAGTCTAGCACTGGAAATTCACAAAAAGAAGTGAGCTACTGAAATATAGTATTAGCATTAATAATGAACTCTGAATTTAAACACACAGTCAAAAAAACCTGAAAACAAGCTTTGGCTTTTCTACATTACTTTTGGTTTTGATTGCATTTTTAATTGTGTAAAGTCTTCCATCCTTTAACAAGTATAAGATGAACAGCTAAGATAGAGGAAAAATGAAAGAGCTTATGATTTCCCTCTTTTGATATAAAAATATTACAATGTGTCTCAAAATAATCTTACTGGAAAACACTTCCAACCTGTGTTTTCAGAAAGAACCAAATGAGAATCTTCAAGCAAAAGGCTAAAGAACAATAAAAACAAAAGGAACTCTACCAAAGCATTTAGATATTTTGGAAATGCTGCATGTGAAAAATTCTCAGCATACACAATACTGCATTTCCAAATTCAGTCTCAAGAAGAAAGAAGAGGGGAAAAAAAGCAACTCAGGCCATGCATGATAGGTGATGTAAATTTTGAATAACTAACATTTCTAGAAAGACTTGTGCTTTTTTATGTTAACCTTTAGTCTTTGGTTCGGGTTCCTTCTCAAATTACATAAAATGTACTTTAAGAAGCACTCACTACCTGCTACAGATGTCCAGGAAAAACTGAATTATGGAAGTCGGAAACATATGGCAGTTGCCTATTGCAAAAGGAAGGTACATATGAAAGTTATAAATTTCTTTCTTTAAGTCAGCATTGTAAACGCATTTTATAGGGTTCACAGTATGTATTACATCTGTAGATTTAATTTTTTTTTTGAAATATACATTTTAAGGAGATATTTGTGGTTTGGCATTCTAAGAGAAAGAACTCATCTTGATGTGTTAGAAATAAAGAAAAAACAACAAATAAAAATAAATGTGTGGAGAGGCAAATTTTTCTTTTATTTCCCCCACTCATTACACTGAAAAGGACATCACATCATGTATTGGCAAAGGAATACTCACAACACAGGAGTTGCCTGTCAGCAGAGCACGCTGCGCTTACTGAGTTCCCAATCTGAAGAAGCAGAGATGTCAACTTGAGCAAAACCAGTTTGGGGTTGATATAAAAACCACCAGGTTAAGAACTGGATCATGCAAATGTCAAAACCACACCAATTAAATTTGTTTTTGAGAAAAATTTCCAACTACTTGCCGATCTTTTCCCCCATAAAAAGTTAAAATTTCATTTAATCCCTTTGAAACCACATTTTGATTGCAATCGCAATTTAATATTATATATTCAGAAGAGAAACCAAGGACTATCAACTATAGAAGTATCTTAAATTTTCAAAGTTATTTGAAAATAATCCCTCCAAGTTTCTACCTGAAGCCCCCTTTGGTATCTTGAAATTTAATTTTAATTTGTGTATTTTAAGAGTCACAGCTCTCCCGTTCCAGTTTATTTGGAGAAATGTTAGAAGCAAGTTATGCGAACGGTCTTGGTTAAAAAGAAGTTTAAACAAATATATACTTGTTTAATACCCTATGACAGGGGCAGGTGTCTACATTTAAGGTCGTTGTGGCTTCATGTCAAGAAAACGGTCTTCAGATTTCCCTTGTAGAAGCTTGGGAAATGCAGGAGGCTGATCTCCGCTTTGCTGTGCAGGAATGAATTCTACTTGCTGGAGTTCGGGCTGTGTGAAATAATACAAAAATAATAGCAGATGCTCCCCACCCTGGCAGAATTTTTATTTGGTTGCGTTTTGAGTTCCTCTAATTGATCAATTGTTGAGTGGTCGCTTGGGTGGGTTTTCTCTTCCAGTTCCTGCCTTACTGAAAGCCAGTCCTGGCCAAGGTTTAGACCACTCGGTCTTGGTGCGGCGGTAAGAAATTGAGCTTTAATTACTGGGGGCTTCCAGACAGGTGTTGGGGGTGGGGGAGGAATGCCGGAGAAGCCGAAAAGATTATCAGATTCTTTTCTACCTATTCACAAGAAATTTGGGAACAGGAAAGTGCCAGGAAATTTCTGACATCTTTCTCCAAGTTTTAGGTGGTTCCCAGAATTCCTACCCTGTCCTACCCAGATCATTGTCCTTAACATTTACAATTGGAACTCTTAAGGGGATCCCCCCCCAAATAGCATATATTATTTAATAACAAAAACAGCAGTAGCAGTAAAAAAGAAAGAAAGAAAGAAAGAAATCAGTCCAGTTTCCAGGGCACCCTAGAATCTCCAAGGCGGATCCGAGTGGTAAAACATTTACTAATTCACATTCTCGACGAGGTTCCACGCCTAAAATTAAAATCCAATCTGGGTTTCTGAAGCTCGTTTTGCTTTGGTCAATATCTGCATTTTCTTTCATTTTGTTTCGGTTCCCTTCTGGGTTTGGTGCTTTTTTTTTTTTTTCCTCCATTGCCGAAGACAATTTGATTTACAGTTTGACTGAGAGTTGCATTTCTGTTTAGAAGGTGAAATGTCCAAGTCAGTTAGCCAAATTATTCCCCGACGGCTCCAATATTGCGCCAGAGTCCCAGAGTCAGTTATTTTTATGTCTGACTGTATTTCAAATGTGCAGGGTGATAAATAAAACCCGCCTCAAGCTGCAAACTATCTCAGTGTGATGAGGAACAATTGACAAAAATTAACCCAGCCAAAGCGTTGGGGTTCTCGCGAGCGGCTGGAGCATAAATCAGCATCGCGGCGGCTTCGGGGAGCAGCGCGCTCGAAGCCGCGCGCCCGCGGCAGCCACGGTGTTCCAGCAGCCGCTGGGCTCGCCTGGTTGGAGTGAGTGAGGCTCGGCTCGGGGAATCTGAGCGGGAATCGGATTCTACTCCGAGTTCAGAGTCATCCGCGGAAGCGGCATGTAGGATAGAAAGGCATGGCCACGCCTAAACGACTCCCTAATTTATCACTGAGAGTTGTCCAGTGGGTTGTCTACGAATGAAGTCAGGAAGACTAGGGAGGCAAACTCAGGGGTGGGGGACTGACCAGGGAGTAACAATTCCTCGACTCTCTCTGAATCCCAGAGTGTCTGATTGTTCAAGTCACTTGAAAGCGAGATTCGTCTCAGCCATTAAGTAAATCTATTTTACGGAAAATCAAAGGAGCCTGGAAAACTCTCTGCCTCGGCGCTGGAACTGCTTGGAGCCCGTGGCCCGCCAGTATTTTCACTCCCCAGTGCACAAGAGTCCTCGGCCTCTTCTTTGGGGCGAAGTGGCCCGCCACGACACCCAGGAGATGTGAGTCAGGCAGAGGAGAAGGTGTCCCGGTCGGTCGCCGTCGGCCCTCGCCACCTGTTGCAGAGACCAAGTCTACGATTCCGCGACCCCAGGCGGACTCGCGTTCAGCGGCCACAGGGAGTCAAGGCTGCGGAGCCGAGGGTTTCTTTCTGTTGCTAAGAGCAAAGAACAGCCCTCTTGGTGCTAAGTGCACAGTAAGTGCGAAGAACAAATACATCATCTCCCGGGCCGGCTCTCAGAAAGGCCTCTCAGCCCCCTGCCGTTCGGAGCCAGCCGAGGGTTATTGATTAGTGTGGGCGCCCGCGACGCGCTTGCGCCTCCGCTCATAGGCTGAAAGGGCTTGCTGCCCCGAACGCCGCGGGCCCCTTGCCTAGCGCGGCGCTGGCTCCTCCGAGGGAAACTAAGGATCCTCAAAACCCTCAGAAACACCCACAACCGCACCACGGCCGATTTCCCGGGCTTCAGCCCAGCCGGCGGGAGCTGCTAGAGCGGCGCCGCAGAGCCCAAACCTGGCGTGAGCGGCGTGTGCGCCTGTGTGCGTGCGTGTGCGCGCGGCGACGGCGCGCGCCGTTAGGCCGGGTTGCTGCGGGAGACTGCGAGGGTCTGGAGCGGGGAATGGAGGTTGTGTTCGTCCCTTGTAGCTGCCAGTGAAGCCTCTCCTTTTAAAAACGGCTTAAAGAGCAAAGTGAGCGTAAACCTAAGCCCTACCCCCACCCCCCACCCCCTAACACACACACCGCCCCGCGGAGAGCTCTGGTTCCGGGCAGCGCGTGGGAGTTGGGCGCCCAGCGCGTCCGCTGCTGAGGGCGGGCGGCTGCGTCCTGGGGAGCCTGGGCCTCTTTGTGGCTCCTGGGCTCCGCGGCTCAGGCCTCCTCTTCGCCCTCGGCTCGGCGCTTCCGGGCCCCTGACCTCGCCAGCCGCGCCGCCCACCGCTTCCTTCCCCGAGGGCGTAAACGCTAATTCTCTCGGGCCTCGGCCAGCTCCCTGGCCCGCGGCCCGCCCGGCTCCGAAGTTTCGGGGCGGGGGCAGGCGGACTGAGCTCCTCTCCTGAAGTGGTTCCACACGCATTTGTCTCGGGACCCCGGCCTCGTCCCAGCCTTAACCTCCTCAGCTTTACAACGGGGATAATAGTCTTTGCCTGCTCGCCCACCATGTGGTGGCGGGATAATATATATTCCGGCTGGCAGAGACTTGTCAACTATCCCGCCGGGTGGCAGTTCACAGCCCTCCCAGACTGGAGGGTGGTGGAGTGAGGGGGTTTCAGGTCCCGGCCTGCAACCTCCCAGTAGGAGGGGCTAGTGGTCGTTTAGGTTCCGCGAAGCCCACCACGCTTCAGGCCAGGACACGTGATGCCCTTGGGGACCGTCGGGCCGCACTGTCCCTGAGCCCTGCCTAGAGCAGAGCAGCCTTCCTGGAACCCTGTACTAGGCTCTTGGTCGACCTCACCATCTCGCCATGGGCAGCTGCCGCGGCAGGAGACCCAGAAACTCCTGGCTGGAGCAGAAACTGAGCGTCACCCAAAACCCAGGTTGAAAGGGGACCCCTCTAGGTTGTCCTGAACTGTGGACACGGTGGAGGCGACCCTGGGTCTCATCGGAAAATCAAGCCCAGAGAAGAGATTGGCCGCTGATGATCAAACCTCCTGGGAGAGTCTCAATTGAAGACATTCCCAAACTTTTTACAAAGCTATAAAACTATTTAGAAGAAAAAGCAGCTACTTGGATGGAGGGAGACAGTTGAGAATTACAATGTAATTCTCATTAGAAGGAGGAACTTAAAAGGAATATTAATATGTATTTTCTTTGCACCTGAGTTTAGGTTAACCCCATAGTTTTAATGCTTTAAACCAAAGAACCCTCCGACAAAAGACTTAAATATGTCCAACCAGGCCCTGGGCCTGCTAGCATAGTTCCCAGGCCAGTTGCAGTGACCTGTTACCATTATCAGTACCCCAGATAACAGATGGTCGGGAATGAGCTCGTTGTCATTTACGTTTAAAACTGCAGGGCACTCCACTGATGAACTTTCTTGACTTCTCTCATTAGTGAGGTTTTCTTGGGTTTTGTTGTTCTGTTGTTTAAAAAGGCACATTTCACTAGTTTAAAAGTAGGTTAGATTGTTTCAAACTGTCCCATCTTGAATCACATAAAACACCAATAAATGAATACAAAATAACCTGTATATGGGGTAGTAAGCTAAGATGACTATGGGCTCTCAGATGCATAGTTATTTCTAACAAGACTTCATTTGAAAAAATGAAAAACATTTTGGGGCAGTTACAGTTACATTAGAACATGTTGTGGAAATAAGCTTGCAGTTAGAGAAAAAATTATTAGAAACAGCTGTGATGTTAATGTTTCAAAACCCAGAGTACTCAATATGCTCAGTATCTACTTTTCATCATCATTTTTTCTTGTGCATCCACATAACGCACTACTCTGTGTGTAATACAAGACACTTGTTTAATAAAGCAAATGATTGTCTGTGTCAGGGAGATTTGGTCCTATTTCCCTCTCCCAGTCCATGTGCAGAGCAGATCAAAGACCTGATTACCTCTGTCTTTCCAAAGGCTCCAGATGGTGTCTTTTTTTTTTTTTTTTGTTCAGATATTTTAGCAATAGAATTCAAAGGACTAAAGAATCTGTGTGATGCTACAGATGAAAGCTGCACCCAGGTAAATTATTTTTTTAAATTAATGTCATGCATACCTTAACCTTATTCCACTGAAGTTTTGAGGTTTCTCATGAGAATAAATTGAGGTTTCTTATGTGAATAAATATATAAATGGTGAGTAAAGGTTAGAACCAAGTAAAATAGAAATCAAAATCCAGGCTCAGGATGAAAATACTGATACACATGTGGCTTACTGCACAATTACTAAACAGGAACTTTGGGTTTGTCTCTGAGCTTCCTGGGAGCAAGAGTAAAGAGCAAAACAAGATGCTTATAATGCAGAAGGAGAAATCTAATCAGTTTTTTTTTTATACTAAGCAACTGTTCCCATCACTTTAGTGATGATGTTAGTAGCAGTAGCTATTTCATTTGGGAGATCAACTGCCTTTCCCCTTCCTGGCCCCCAAGTTCCAACACACTCAGGTGCTCTTCTTGGGTTGTTTTTACTTTGTTAGAATTAGGCTGAAGCTGCAGTTCAGTGTCTGAAAAGAACTTTGAAATCAGAGGAATCTGAGTACATTACTGGCTTTTGCACTTAGGGTTCTGCTGTAAGCCTTGGCAAGGCCTCTCTGAGACCTAGTTTTCTTTATAAAGTGGAGACAAACTAGCCCATAGACCAGAAGGAGAGGGTATTCTAGTTGTTCAGTTGCTCAGTCCTGTCCGACTCTGAGACCCTGTGGACTACAGCACGCCAGGTTTCCCTGTCCTTCACCATCTCCCAGGGCTTGCTCAAACTCATGCCATCAAGTCAGTGATGCCATCCAACCATCTTGTCCTCTACCGTCCCCTTCTCCTCCTGCCTTCAATCTTTCCCAGCATCAATGTCTTTTCTAATGAGTCAGCTCTTTGCATCAAGTGGCCAAAGTATTAGAGCTTCAGCATCAGTCCTTCCAATGAATATTCAGGATTGATTTCCTTTAGGATTGACTAGTTTGATCTCCTTGCTGTCCAAGGGACTCTCATGAGTCTTCTCCAGCACCACAGTTCAAAAGCATCAGTTCTTCGGTGCACAGTCTTTTTTATGATCCAGCTCTCACATCTGTACGTGACTACTGGAATAACCATAGCTTTGACTAGACAGACCTTAGTCGGCAAAGTGAAGTCTCTGCTTTTAAATACACTGTCTAGGTTTATCATAGCTTTTCTTCCAAGGAGCAAGCGTCTTTTAATTTTATGGCTGCAGTCACCATCTGCAGTGATTTTGGAGCCCAAGAAAATAAAGTCTGTCTCTGTTTCTATTGTTTCCCCAACTATTTCCCATGTAGTGATGGAACTGGATGCCATCATCTTTTGAATGTTGAGTTTTAAGCCAGCTTCATCACTCTCCTCTTTCATTGGGAGGTTTTTTAGTTCCTCTTCACTTTCTGCCATAAGGTACCATCTGCATATCTGAGGTTATTTGATATTTCTTCCGGCAATTTTGATTCCAGCTTGTGCTTCACCCAGCCTGGCATTTCTCATGGTGTATTCTGCATATGAGTTACATAAGCAGGGTGACAGTATACAGCCCTGATGTATGCCTTTCCCAGTTTTGAGCCTGACAGTAAGAAACTTTGTGTGAGGCTGTAACTGCTGTCTTTGTTGCTCTTAACAATAACACAACCATTAGTTTCCTTTCTCCTTTTCCACAGTCACAAAACATTCAATGGCACTTCTCCATTTGGACCTCAGAGCAAATAAGAATGCCAAGCTTTAAGACTGGAAGACCTGCCAGTACAGGTATATGAGCAAGGTCTCTGAGCTCCTTTACTCTCCCTGCTTACCTGTAGTAGTTATTTTTCTGGAAAGAGAAGGAGGTATTGGTAAGACAGACCTTGTCTTAATCCAGCAAGTATAAGAAATGTCAGTCCTTGAGGCTGCAGGTCCACAAGTGGATGCTATGCTGTAGCCCCACTCCTAGGTACCAGTGGAAGTGGCAACTGTTTGGGTCACCTTAGTAATGAGGTGAGTCATGGCATGAATGAATTCCAAGAGAAGATAGTTAGATCTCTTGAGTATTTTTTTGAAGGGGACAGGTGCTACAGTTTTTCCGTCACTATAGGAAGTCAGTAATCTTAGAAGTATTAAGGATTTTAGGCAGGAACTAAATACAAGATAACCCTCCTCTTTCCCCCTACCTCCCTCACTCTACCTCTTACTGTGTAGAACTTCTAAACTGAGTTCTTGTGAAGAATCCAGTAGTGATTCTAGGTTTTACAGAGCCAGGTTCTCTGTTGTGGGTCCACCACCTAAGACTATCCAGGCAGTTGCCCCCAAGAGGTCCTCTCTTTTTATCCCTCTTCCTTCTTCATTCTCTTTCACCTGCTCAATACCCACTAAACTCAAATTTCTCCTGCTAAAGCTTAAAGGTTGGTACTGGGTCAAATATAATTCTAGTGTATCCAAGTCTTTGTATTTTCCAACATTAGTTGTATCTTAGAAAAGAATAGCAGTGTATATGTGCATGAGTGACTTGTTCTACATGATTATAAGCATCCGAAGGCCATAACCATCTTGGTGTTTATGCATTGACTGACTGCATTTAGAATGGCAGGTAAATTTGTTTCAGGTTGGCACGGCCCCATGATTAAGATGCCAAGAAGTGCACTTGTCCTTGTTGTTTGTGAAGTACAGGCCGAGTGGTTTAGAATAAATATCCAGCTCCTTTCCTTGGAAAATGCACAGAATATGGCAGAAGGGAAGCAAGCTTGATGATGCTTTCTTGTGATGGGATTTTTCCCACCTAATAATGCAGCTATTGGGTACAGAGTATGGCATGCAGCCTGCAACTAGGTCCACCTGGCCATGGGAAGGAGTTTAGAGAGGCCAGACTATTCATGTGGCATGGTTTTTGTAGCCATGTTTGCCAACTACCTGAAATTCTCTCAGGGGAAGGGAAAGAAGGAGTGAGAAGCAACTGTACTCTAAGTATGTGAATCTGAGTTCTTCTGCTGGTTTTAGTGGATTCCAGAATTAAGGCTGCAGGCAGAACCAGTGAACTATTTTCTAGAAGAATACTAGTAGGAGAAGGTTACAGTAAATTCTCACAGTAAGACATTTTCTTGCTTTCTCTATCAGTTGGGTCATGGGACCTGCAACCCAGCCCCTGCCTCAGTCCTCTCTGCTCACCTGTCACTAGAGCTCCCTCTGAGCAGCCCTTCATGTGGTCCACCCAGAGCTTCAGCTTGGCCAACTGGTGCAGCACTTCCTCCTTGGAAAACTGGTTCTTCTGGAGCTTCTGCTGCTATTGCTTGCTGCCATTAAGTTGCTACACTTACCTGTTGCCTTGGTTACTGATACTATCTCCATGGTTACCCCAATTTCCCATTGCTGGGCCTGCATACAGGTTTAGGTCTTACATGTTGGAGGCCCTGTCAAAGTGCTTCCTTCTTGCCTGCATGGGGTTGGGCTGCAGTAGTCCAGATTACTTGTCTTTTCCTCCTGCTGTGAATTCTGCATTTTTCTTGCCTGGCTTCACCCACACACAGAGTAAGAATGAGCTAGGAGATCCAGCCAATCCATTCTGAAGGAGATCAGCCCTGGGATTTCTTTGGAAGGAATGATGCTAAAGCTGAAACTCCAGTACTTTGGGCACCTCATGCGAAGAGTTGACTCATTGGAAAAGACTCTGATGCTGGGAGGGATTGAGGGCAGGAGGAGAAGGGGACGACAGAGGATGAGATGGCTGGATGGCATCACTGACTTGATGGACATGAATCTGAGTGAACTCCGGGAGTTGGTGATGGACAGGGAGGCCTGGCATGCTGTGATTCATGGGGTTGCAAAGAGTCGGACACTACTGAGCCACTGAACTGAACTGAACTGAATGCGCTTTAGCCATTCCTTTTAAAAGTCCTTTCTTTGACTGGCAGGCCCAAAGGTGTGGCATGTTACTTGCTGTGCACCTCTCCTTGTTGCTGCAGGAAGTCCTCATGTACCCACATATGAAGGTTGGTTGCTGTTTGCCTTCAGGCCAGTTAGATTTGGATGCATATTTATCCCGATCCATTTATGGTGCATTTATCATCTACGTCTCAAGCTTATTTATTTTCATAAATTTCAGTATTAGTTACGTATTAGTACGTATAAGTTACGTATTAGTCATGGAAAGTAATGCTAACTGATGTATCAAGCAATTGTTGAGAATTCCCCAGGTGGCGCTAGTGGTAAAGAACCTGCCTGCCAATATGGGAGATGTAAGAGACGTGAGTTCAATCCCTGGGTTGGGACGATCCTCTGGAGGAGGGCATGGCACCTCACTTAGCATGATGCCAATACTCATGGCACAAGTATTCTTTCCTGGAGAAGCCATGAACAGAGGAGTCTGGCGGGCTACAGTCCACGGGGTTGCAAAGAGTTGAACATGACTGAAGCAACTTGCACAACACAGCAGTAGATTTTTCTCTGTCCTAAGTTTTGAAGGGAAACCCCACTCTTTTCTGTACAAGCAATCCCAGACTAGTATCCCCAGACTCAAAGGACAGAGAAAATAAGAGTGCACTGTTTAATCAAGTATAAAAACTAAGATAAGTACTATAGGCTAATGTTTGGTTTTTGTTCTTACGAAGCTGGTTCAAGGACAAAGGTCTCTTTGAGGTCAGGGAGAATTACATTCCATGGAATTGAAACAAGGTGTCTGGAGGAAGATGAGGATATGAAAAGCCAAAGGATCTCCACATATTGTGAAAACAGCTGTATCAGTGTTAAAAGCCCTAAATCCGTCTATTACAGATCTCCATAGTGTTTTTACTGCCAGAGTAGTTTCCAGTGACTTGGAACTTGGGAAGGTTTAGCCAACAAGTTATAGAGATATTCCAAATCCAGGAATTAATCATGTCTTTTCTGGCCTTTTACTTTTAGTCCTAATACATGCTATCAGCACTCTCCCTTCCTTCTCTGTCTTGGTTAACATTTTATTTGTCCCTTTAATGATTTAACAGATGTCAAACTTTGTTAAGGGTTTGACAAGGGTTGATGTTGCTCAAACGTCCTTGCCCAGGTCTGGTTCATTTATGAGGGGATAACAGACCACTGATGTCATTTTCATGTGCTTTGATGGAAGTTTTAGCGTCCCAACTCCCCTGCGGATGGAGTTTTACACTTCTAAAGTGGTCGCAGCCTTCTTGTTAAGTTCTTTTCCTAACATATTCATGCATTTTACTTTTTCACTGAACAGTATATTGTAATACCATTTAGAATAGTTGATTCAACACCAGTACACTCAAATTTTCCAGATGAGAAATAGAGTTAAGAGAAGAAAACGTGAAATCTCTTTTTAAGAGAGATGATGGTCATTGCACGTTGATCCATAGTTCTATTCTTCAAAGAGACTAGAAAAACCTTTGTGCTGTCTATTCTTAGAATAGTTGCATTTATTGTTTAAAATAGCCTGACTTATTATTCTCATTCCTGAACTTTTGTGTGAGAGAAGGTCTTAGAAGTCCTGCCAGAACCATAGAAGCTGTTTGATTGGTTAATGCTCACTGGCCAGATTCAAAGCGCCCAAGGAAGGCTCTAGCCAAAGAAAGAAACTAAATGGGGATCCCTTGAGTGCCAGGAGACACATATGTCATGAAAAATACTGACCATGGAGAAGAACTGGCCTTCACTTTCAAGAGTTTACAGCTAAATGAACCATAAAAAATAAGTTAATTATACTAATAGGGCTAGGAAAGCATAGTCAGAGGCAAACTAATGATAGTACCTAAATACTATAAAGACAGTGAAAATACTTCACTGATGTTCTTTATGCAGAAATATTAAAAAATGCCCAAATAGGAATCAGGGCCAGGTGAAGAAGTAAGAGTTGAGAGGTTGTTTCTGGTGCAGATCCTTTAACTTGCTGCCTATATGACTTTGACGGAAGTTTTTTAACTTCGATGAGCCTCTGTTTCCTCATTCAAAAAAAAAAATTAGAGCAGTGAAGGACCAAGGCAGCCAATGCTGAGCCAGAAGTCAGGAACCCCAAGTTCTGACCCCAGATGTAGACCAGTGTTTTGAACTCTCTGTGAAGTTTTTTATTTAATGTGAACCCATTTTCAGTTAACACATGGTCTTGGTGTACATGACATACACTTGGGTCGTGCCACAGGTGACTTAACAAGGGAATTAGATGGCATCCAAACTGGTTTGCACTCTCTTCAGTGAAACAAGCACACTACTTGTCATGGGCTTGCCTGTCACAGAAATATCAAAAGTGCTGTAAGTTTTTTAAGTGTTTATTTTTCAGTTTTTTATCTTTGTGAACAGATGATGGTTTATGGACTTACAGTGTGGTGCATGGTCTCAAAGTTGTCTTCTACTTTGATGCTTTATATATACAGATGTGGGAGGGGAACTCATTTTTTCAAATACAGTGATACTTCCTTTATGGGCCATTATTGGAGAATGTAGGTGACTGCTTCAGAAGATAGAAAAAAAATTTAAAGGAATATCATCCTACCTTGTAGATGCAGTCACACTGAAAGTAAGAAGTAGTAGAGCTGACAAGGAAAACAATCTTATAAACATAGTCCCCTTAAGCAGGTAATTGTGGTCTCCTGGATGATGTCACATATCTTTATAGCTCTGTGATACTTGTTAATCATAAAAAGATTAAATCACATTTTAAACTCTCTATTTAAAGGTTAGGGAAATAAGCTGTGTTTTGTTAAATATTTTAATATAAATACCAGTATTTTAAAATTATATCACTAAAAATTGGGTTCAGCAAATAAGTAAGACACAATTTAAAACTGTGGGATCTAACTTCCTTGTCTCGTATCCATCTGATAATGCAGCTGGATCTGATGTGGCACACTGAGTCCACAGGGAGAGGGCTGAGGCTCCATCCGTCCTGCTGCTGTGCTTTACAAGGCCTACACTCCCAAAGTAGCCATGCATGTCAAGGTTGGAGGCTCAGTAATTATGTCCACATTCCAGGGCTTTCCCTTTCAGCTTTCCCAGAAGTTGCCATGCCACCTCTGCTTATATGTTACCATCCAGAATTTAACAAATGACCACACTTTGCTTCAAGGAAGCTGAGAAATGTAGTTTCTGTTCCAAGAGCCAAGAGTCCAACCAAAAATTGTGAGCTCTAATACTACAGAAGAAGAAGAAATAGAGATTGTAACAAAAACAGCATCCTTTTAATCAGTACTTTAAACTTCTGTTTCCCGATGGCTGTAACATGAAAACCAAAATATTAAAATTGGGTTAGATCAATTCTACCTCTATTAAACACCTACTAATATGCCAAGCACTGAGCTGGATGCCAGGCATCCACAGATGAAATAATATAATCCTTTATCTCAAGTTGTTTAAAATCCAGTGGGGCATTGTAAGTGCCATCAACAAAATATACTAGGAGTGTTAAAGAGGGAGCTATTAATTTTGTCTGATTTGGGAACAGGGTTGTTAAGAGAGTCAGGAAATGTTCACAGAAAAGATAACATTGAAGCAGAGTCCTGATGTGAGATGCTTCCAGAGGAAGAGGTGTTGATGAAGTCACCCCACACAGGGACATAGCTAAGGAGAACCATGGCAGAATGACAGTGGATGGCATATTGGTGAAATAGCCCAGGGAAATAGAGGCATGTAGCTGGAGAGGGAAGTTGAAGTCACATTTAGAAGGATTTTAAATGTTTTATTTAAGAGTTTGGTTTTTGTGGGCAGTTGGGAGCTACTGAACTGTGCTGTTTTTTATTTGTGTGTTTTCAAGCAGGAAAAAGATATAACAAAATTTCAAAATCTCTCAGTTCAGTCACTCAGTCGTGTCCGACTCTTTGCGACCCCATGAATTGCAGCACGCCAGGAGGCGTCCCTGTCCATCACCAACTCCCGAAGTTCACTCAAACTCATGTCCATCGAGTTGGTGATGCCATCCAGCCATCTCATCCTGTGTCGTCCCCTTCTCCTCCTGCCCCCAATCCCTCCCAGCATCAGAGTCTTTTCCAATGAGTCAACTCTTCTCATGAGGTGGCCAAAGTACTGGAGTTTCAGCTTTAGCATCATTCCTTCCAAAGAACACCCAGGACTGATCTCCTTCAGAATGGACAGGCTGGATCTCCTTGCAGTCCAAGGGACTCTCAAGAGTCTTCTCCAACACCATAGTTCAAAAGCATCAATTCTTTGGTGCTTAGCTTTCTTCACAGTCCAACTCTCAAATCCATACATGACCACTGGAAAAACCATAGCCTTGACTAGACTCACCTTTGTTGGCAAATTAATATCTCTGCTTTTCAATATACTATCTAGGTTGGTCATAACTTTCCTTCCAAGGAGTAAGCGTCTTTTAATTTCATGGCTGCAATCACCATCTGCAGTGATATGACTGGTGATAGAAGCAAAGTTCGATGCAGTAAAGAGCAATATTGCATAGGAACCTGGAATGTCAGGTCCATGAATCAAGGCAAATTGGAAGTGGTCAAACAGAAGATGGCAAGAGTGAACGTTGACATTCTAGGAATCAGCAAACTAAAATGAACTGGAATGGGTGAATTTAACTCAGATGACCATTATATCTACTACTGTGGGCAGGAATCCCTTAGAAGAAATGGAGTAGCCATCAATATCAACAAAAGAGTCCACAATGCAATACTTGGATGCAGTCTCAAGAATGACAGAATGATCTCTGTTTGTTTCCAAGGCAAACCATTCAATATCACGGTAATCCAAGTCTATGCCCCAACCAGTAACACTGAAGAAGCTGAAGTTGAATGGTTCTATGAAGACTTACAAGACCTTTTAGAACTAACACCCAAAAAAGATGTCCTTTTCATTATAGGGGATGGGAATGCAAAAGTAGGAAGTCAAGAAACACCTGGAGTGACAGGCAAATTTGGCCTTGGAGTACAGAATGAAGCAGGGTAAAGGCTAATAGAGTTTTGCCAAGAGAACACACTGGTCATAAAACACTCTCTTCCAACAACACAAGAAAAGACTCTTCACATGGACATCAGCAGATGGTCAACACCGAAATCAGATTGATTATATTCTTTGCAGAAGAAGATGGAGAAGCTCTATACAGTCAGCAAAAATAAGACTGGGAGCTGACTGTGGCTCAGATCATGAAATCCTTATTGCCAAATTCAGACTTAAATTGAAGAAAGTGGGGAAAACCACTAGACCATTCAGGTATGACCTAAATCAAATCCCTTATGATTATACAGTGGAAGTGAGAAATAGATTTAAGGGACTAGATCTGATAGATAGAGTGCCTGATGAACTATGGACTGAGGTTTGTGACATTGTACAGGAGACGGGGATCAAGACCATCTCCAGGGAAAAGAAATGCAAAAAAGCAAAATGGCTGTCTGGGGAGGCCTTACAAATAGCTGTGAAAAGAAGAGAAGCGAAAAGCAAAGGAGAAAAGGAAAGATATAAGCATCTGAATGCAGAGTTCCAGAGAATAGCAAGGAGAGATAAGAAAGCCTTCCTCAGTGATCAATGCAAAGAAATAGAGGAAAATAACGGAATGGGAAAGACTAGAGATCTCTTCAAGAAATTTAGAGATACCAAGGGAACATTTCATGCAAAGATGGGCTCGATAAAGGACAGAAATGGTATGGACCTAATGGAAGCAGAAGATATTAAGAAGAGGTGGCAAGAATACAAAGAACTGTACAAAAAAAATCTTCACAACCAAGATAATCACGATGGTGTGATCATTCACCTAGAGCCAGACTTCCTGGAATGTGAAGTCAAGTGGGCTTTAGAAAGCATCAGTACAAACAAAGCTAGTGGAGGTGATGGAATTCCAGTGGAGCTATTTCAAATCCTGAAATGTGAAAGTGCTACACTCAATATGCCAGCAAATTTGGAAAACTCAGCAGTGGCCACAGGACTGGAAAAGGTCAGTTTTCATTCCAATCCCAAAGAAAGGCAATGCCAAAGAAAGCTCAAACTACGGCACAATTGCACTCATCTCACACGCTAGTAAAGTAATGCTCAAAGTTCTATGTCTACTATAGTATGGTCAGAGCAGGACCCCAAACATTGGCCATCGGGAGGGAGATGCTTGTGAGACATTTTTAAAGAAGTAAGAAGACTTGGTTGGAGAAGGTTGGTGTGTATGTGGAGTGAAGGAAAGGGAGTTACAGTTTCAGTGTGACTGACAATGAAGTGTGTATTTTTTATAACTGCTGTCAGACTCAAAAGGAAAATTAAATTTAGGGACAAAGGTGATTTTCATAAATCAGATCGTGTTGAGATAAGACCTATAGAACATCAAGGTTTAATGTCCTATGGGCATTTGCAAATTTTAATTATCTGCTCCTGAGGGCAAGAGCTGTTGTTTATCTCTTTTTCTTCAGTATCTCCAACAAATGCTGCTTGACTATGACTTCTGCACAGTATCACATATATATTGAGTTAATGACTAAATAATTCAACTAAAACAAAAATCTAAGAAGGAGATAGGAGTTTGAAAGTCAGTAGTGTGTGTGCAATATTTGTTCAGCTGCTCAGTCATGTCCAGCTCTTTGCGAACACATGGACTGCAGCACGCCAGGCTTCTCTGTCATTTACCACCTCCTGGAGCTTGCTGAAACTCATGTCCATTGAGTCAGTGATGCCATCCAACCATCTCGTCCTCTCTTGTCCCCTTCTCCTGCCTTCAATCTTTCCCAGCATCAAGGTCTTTTCTAATGAGTCAGCTCTTTGCATCAGGTGGCCAAAGTGTTGGAGCTTCAGCATCAGTCCTTCCAATCAATATTCAGAATTGATTTCCTTTAGGATTGACTGGTTTGATCTCCTTGCTGTCCAAGGGAATCTCAAGAGTCTTCTCCAACACTACAGTTCAAAAGCATCACTTTCTTGAAAGTCAGCCTTCTTTATGGCCCAACTCTCATATCCACTACTGGAAAAACCATAGCTTTGACTAGACAGAACTTTGTCAGCATAGTAATGTCTCTGCTTTTTAATATGCTGTCTAAGTTTGTCATAACTTTTCTCCCAAGGAGCGAGTGTCTTTTAATTTCATGGCTGCAGTCACCATCTGTAGTGATTTTGGAGCCCAAGAAAATAAAGTCTGTCACTATTTCCATTGTTTCCCCATCTATTTGCCATGAAGTGATGAGACCAGAAACTTGGGTCCTGGGAATTGATTAAATGAATAATTAGAAGCAAAAAGAAACATAAAAAGAAAATTTAGGAATCTTAGGTGATCAGATAAAGCATGTTCTAGAAAACAACATAATATAGTTTTAAGATTGAGATAGAGATGAATTCTGTTAAATGCCACCACAGAGGAAAGTTTTGAGTACTCAGCTCACTGGTAGATTTGGAATTAAGAGTGACAGAGACTGTTTAGAGAGAAATTTCTGTAGAGTGATGAGTCTCAAATTTCAGTGTGCATCAGAATCAGGAGGGCTTGTCTGGTAGATCTGAGATGTTTGCATTTGTAACAAGTTGCCAGGTAATTCTATACTGTTGCTGGGCCAGGATCATGCTTGAAGAACTACTGCTATAGTACTTCAGAGAGAAAACAGTCAGATTATTTGGGGTTGAAAGAGCCTTTGCTAAAGGAAGAACTGCAGAAAAGATGGGGGACAAACCCATTCTACTCACTAATTTAAGACTTCATAACCTCCTGGTGGAAAAAGCAGTAGATTACATCTTCCTTAAGCTGAAGAACTTTGGTTAAGACATGCAATGTCTTCAAACTTCTGTTTCCTATTCTGTATAAATAGGAGTAATAATAAAACCTACCTCTGTGCGTTGTTCTTAGTAATAAATGAAGTATTAGTAATGTTATACTATTCACCTCTATGTTAAGTGCTCAAATAAATAATCTTGAATTGAGCATATACACTGCTTATCAAAGGTCAGAAAAGCCTGTACATAAATGTATCTGTTAACAATAAAAGCTGCCTCTACAAACTTTCAGCAACCCTCCAAGATATGTTTTTATAATTGGCACTGGAGTGCCATTTATCAATTATAAATTGAGCACATATAAAAGGCTTGATGACTGTTTTCAGGGACAGTGGAATTTAATACCACATATCACAAAACTTTTTCCTTCTTTGTCTTTAAATATGTGCTGTTCCAAAATTTCCATCTCCTAAAATATTTTCCTCTGGTCATTTCTTAAAATAATCATTTAAATTAATCATTCAACATTTCTTTCATTAATGTGATGAGTGAATATAAATCACTAAAACATGCTTGATGAAAGAGTACAAAAATCCATTCAAATAAAATATGTGTATGTTTACTAAAGAATTTAATAAGAAGCCAAAAAACATCTAGATGTGTATAAGAGACAGGTCAATATTCTTTATTAAACAAATGAAGTATTCCTTTAAGTTACACTATGTTTAAATAATGAATCCATAAGACTAGGTAAACAAACCAAGATTTTGAGAAATGTAAATATGTCTTACAAATATTCTAATCCAATAATTATATTTAGGTAGGCAATAGTTATTGAGTGTGGTGTTTTATGACTATATAATAATAATATTTAAGATAGTGTATACATATTAAGCAGAGAAGGCGATGGCACCCCACTCCAATACTCTTGCCTGGAAAATCCCATGGGCAGAGGAGCCTGGTAGGCTGCAGTCCATGGGATCGCTAAGACTCGGACTAGGCTGAGCGATTTCACTTTCACTTTTCACTTTCATGCATTGGAGAAGGAAATGGCAACCCACTCCAGCGTTCTTGCCTGGAGAATCCCAGGGATGGGGGAGCCTAGTGGGCTGCCATCTATGGGGTCGCACAGAGTCGGACACGACTGAAGCGACTTAGCAGCAGCAGCAGCAGCAGCATGCATATTAAGAAAAGGAAAATATTTATTATAATATCAACTTCATATAATTATTCTGAGAACTAAATCATATGCATAGAATCTTTAGATTACTTGGAACAGAGTAAACACAACAATAATATACATAATAGCTATCACTATTTTTGTCTTAAGTTATGGTCTAGTTGTTACTACATTAGCCTAGTTTCATCAGTAATCCATCATTATATAGTGTATGTTATTAGCCTCATTTTACAGATGAGGAAACTAAACCTTAGTGAGGTGAAGTAACATCCTAAGTACCATAGCTAGTACATGGTGGAGCCAGTGTTAAAACCCAGACTATTTACCTCTACAACTCTCCCTTCTCCTCGCAGAACTGCTATAGTACAGTCCCTCCATATGTTGGTGTACGTAGTATTATGAATCTAATAGGAATATTGATGAAGGCATCATACTGAATGTGTATCCAGTACATTTAATTTGAAGGATTTAACTACAAAGCATGCATGAAGTTAAATTGAATGTAGGAAATGTGTCTAAAAGAAGACTGTGATCATGTGGAGAATTACTAAAACATGCCAAATAAGATACTATACACATTAGCAAATCATATATCTGATAGAGGCTTGTATCTAGAATAGATTAAAAAACTTACAACTCAGGAATAAAAAGACAAATAACCCAATTAACTGAGCGAAGAATCTGAATAGACACCTCTCCAAAGAAGAAATATAAATGGCCATTAAACACAAGAAAAGGTGCTGAATATCATTAACCATCTGGGAAATGTACATCAAAGACACAATGAAATACCATTTTGCACTACTATCATAGCTAGAATAAAGAAGCCAGGTAATAACAAGTGATGGTGAGGATGTGGCAGAATTGGGACACTCATATGCTGCTGGTAGAAATGCAAAATAATATGCAGCCGTTTTGGCAGTTCCTTAAAATAGTAAGCACAGTTACCACTTGACCCAGCAACTCCGCTCCTGGATACATACCCAAGAGAAATGAAAATACATGCCCACTCAAAACGCTGTTTATGAATGTTTGTACCAGCATTACTGATAATAGCCAAAAGGTGGAAGTCACCCAAATATTCATCAACTGATGAACAGATAAATAAAATGTGGCATATCCATACAATGGAATGATATTTGGTCATAAAAAGGAATGAAATATTGATATATACCACAATAAGAATGAGCCTTAAAACATTATGCCAAATGAAAAAAGCCATACAAAAATCAACTGTCTTTCTATACAGTAACAACAAACTGTCTGAAAAAGAAAATGAAAACTATCCCAATTGCATAGCATCAAAAACAGCAAAATACTTAGGAATAAATTAAACAAAAGTGTGGAAAGATCTGTATGCTGAAAACTATAAGACAGTGATGAAAGAAATTGAAGAAGACACAAATGGAAAGATATCCTTTGTTTATGGATTGGAATAATTAATATTGCTAAAATGATCACACTACCCAAAATCATCCATAAATTCAATGCAATCTGCATCAAAATTCTAATGACATTTTTCACAGAAATATAAAAAAATTCTAAAATTTGTATGGAACCATAAAAGACCCCAAAGAACCAAACAATCTTGAGAAAGAACATAGCTGAAAGCATCATGTTTCCTGATTTCAAACTATATTACAGAGCTGTAGCATTCAAAACAGTATGGTAGTGGCAAAAACAGGCAGACAGACAAATGGAACACTATCAAGAGCCCAGAAATAAATCCTCACACAAACAGTCAACTAATATATGACAAGAGAGCTAAGGATATCCAGTGGAGAAATTATAGTCTCTTTAACAAATGGTGTTGAGATAACTGGATTTGCAAACTATAAATGAAATTGGACCCCTATCTTACACTGCTCACACACAAAAATGAACTAACATTGAATCAAAGACTTAAAACTACTAGAAGAAAACATTGGAAAAACCCCTTGACATTGGTCTTGGCCATGGTTTTTTGGATATGACACAAAAAGGATTTTTTTTTGTTGTTGCAGAAGTAGCAAAAGCAAAAATTGATAAGTGGGAAGACATCAAACTAAAAAGTTTCCACATAGCAAAAGAAACAATAAAATGAAAAGGCAACCTATGTGATAACAGAAAATATTTACAAACCAAATATATAATAAGGGGTTAATATACAAACTATATAAGGAACTCATACAATTCACCAAAAAAATCCAAATAATAGTGAAAGGACCTAAACAGACGTTTTCCCAAAGAATACAAACATCTAATAAGTAACTGAAGAGGTGCTCAACACCACTAATCATCAGGTAAACGTAAATCAAAATCACAATGAGATATCGCCTCACATCTATTAGAATGGCTATCAGGAAGACAAGAGATAAGTATTGGAGGTGATGTGGAATAAAGGGAACTCTTGTGTACCATTTTTGGGAGTGTAAATTATTGGAGCCACTGGGGAAAACATTATGGAGGGTCCCCCAAAAATTTAAAAATAGAACTACCATATAATGCAACAGTATCACCTCTGAGTGTATATCCAGAGGAAATGAAATCAATACCTCAAAGAGATATTTGCACTTCCATATTCATTGTACGATATCCATCATAGCCAAGACATGGAAACAACATGTCAGCAGAGGAATGGATACAGAGGATGTGATGTGATGTATACACACACACACACACAGGAATATTATTCAGCCTATAAAAGAAGGAAATTCATTTGTGACAATGTGAATATATACTTTGATGGCTTATGCTGAGTGAAATAAGTCAGAGAAGGACATATATGGTATTATCTCACTTGTACATGGAATCTAAGTGAGCCAGATTCATAAAAACAAGGAGTAGATTGGCAGTTGCAAGAGCAATGTTTATTACTGAAATTTCTGGGAACAAACCTTAAATATTTAACAATGGGGCATGTAATTAAATTAGGGTACACAAATATCATTGAATAGTATTCAGCTATTAAATGAAAAGTGTAATGAATATTTAGCAACATGAACAGATTATCATAATGGCATATTACGGAAAACAAATAGGCAAACTTCAGAAACAAAATCCCTACCAGAATACAAATTTAAATCAACTACCTAAAATTATTATATGTACATGAACTCAAATAGGAAAAGGAGTACATCAAGGCTGTATATTGTCACCCTCTTATTTAACTTATACGAAGAGTACATCATGAGAAATGCTGGACTGGAAGAAACACAAGCTGGAATCAAGATTGCTGGGAGAAATATCAATAACCTCAGATATGCAGATGACAGCACCCTTATGACAGAAAGTGAAGAGGAACTAAAAAGCCTCTTGATGAAAGTGAAAGTGGAGGGTGAAAAAGTTGGCTTAAAGCTCAACATTCAGAAAACGAAGATCATGGCATCCGGTCCCGTCACTTCATGGGAAATGGATGGGGAAACAGTGGAAACAATGTCAGACTTTATTTTTGGGGGCTCCAAAATCACTGCAGATGGTGACTGCAGCCATGAAATTAAAAGACGCTTACTCCTTGGAAGGAAAGTTATGACCAACCTAGATAGCATATTGAAAAGCAGAGACATTACTTTGCCGACTAAGGTCCGTCTAGTCAAGGCTATGGTTTTTCCTGTGGTCATGTATGGATGTGAGAGTTGGACTATGAAGAAGCCTGAGCGCCAAAGAGTTGATGCTTTTGAACTGTGGTGTTGGAGAAGACTCTTGAGAGTCCCTTGGACTGCAAGGAGATCCACCCAGTCCATTCTGAAGGAGATCAGCCCTGGGATTTCTTTGGAAGGAATGATGCTAAAGCTGAAACTCCAGTCCTTTGGCCACCTCATGAGAAGAGTTGACTCATTGGGAAAGACTCTGATGCTGGGAGGGATTGGGGGCAGGAGGAGAAGGGGACGACCGAGGATGAGATGGCTGGATGGCATCACTGACTCGATGGATGTGAGTCTGAGTGAACTCTGAGAGATGGTAATGAATAGGGAGGCCTGGAGTGCTGTGATTCATGGGGTCGCAAAAGAGTCGGACACGACTGAGCGACTGAACTGAACTGAACTGAATATATTTACTTCAGTCTCTACTGTACAAGATACTCAACTTTCAACAAAAAATTATGAGGCATACAAGGAAGCAAGAAAAGATATAACACAACTTCAAGAGACAAAGCAATTAATAGACTAGACTCAGATATAGCACAAGTATTGGAACTTTCAGTCAGGAAGTTTGAAATATCTATTATTAATATGTCAAAGGATCTCATGGAAAAGGTAGACAATACGCACAATTAGATGAGTAATACCAGATGAGACATAGAAACTGTAGGAAAGAATCAAATGCTAGGAAAAGTCACTTTAAAGAGATGAAAAATGCCTACCATGCCTATTGAGCCATTAGTAGAATCAGTATATCCAAGGGAGGAATCAGTATACTTAACGATAAGTTGATAAAAATTTCCCAAATTGAAAAAATAGGAGAAAGAATAGAGGAAGGGGGAGTAGAACAGAAATTCAAGATTGGTGGAACAGTATCAAAAGTCTAACATATGTGTAATTGGGATACAGGAAGAAGAGGAAGACAGTGCGGCAGAAGAAATATTTATAAAAATAATGGCCAAGAATTTTCCAAAATTAACCATTTTCCAATCAACAGGTCAAAGAACCTCACATATGTATCAGTAGGATAAAAACAAACATACAAAACACCAGATATAAACAGTTTATATTCAAACAATAGGAAACCAAGGACAAAAAGAAAATCTTGTAGGCAGCCAGAGAAACCAAAAACAAATGAGGAACAAATCTAAGAATAATAACAGATTTCTGATGAGAAACTAAAAAAACAAGACAAAAAAGCCACATCTTTAAAATTCTTGAATGTTCCATGCAGATATGGCCCAATAGAAACCATAGAAGGTCTGGCTTCCCAGATAGCGGAAAGGAGGGGCCTGGTAATATATCAGGAAATGCAAGGAAGTTAACATATTTAGGGGCAGTATTTGACCAACAGAAGGCAAAAAAAAAAAAAAAATTATAGGCTGTAGACAATTGTTAACCTGTGTCATGCTGTAAGAGTCAAAGGACCTTATGGCATCTTAGTATAACTTTCATCTCCTGTGAGAATGACTAGGCTAAAATTCAAGCCTTTCATCTGAGTATAAGGGTGATAAGTCTGCAAAAAAAAAACCTAACTGTGCAGGCTCAGAAGTTTTACATCTAACTCATGACTCTGCTAGGGAAAGAGTGGGGATCCTAAAAATTAGGATGAGGACATTTGCGTGCATGAGTTTGAGAATTATTACCCCCAATTTATCTTGAATTCTCTGTCCATGAGAAGCGAGTCCTTACTTCTTGCAGAGGCCAGAAGTTTCTGTTTATCTAGAGAGTACTCAATTACTTCATTTTAATTTGGTGCCTCAGAAGATGATGCTGGTTTTCATCAAGGTCTGCCACTGCATATTTTATTGTGTCCAGGTATTAACTGGGGTCAGATTTTAGCACAGTCTGAGCAGGGAAGTACAAGGCTGTTTCAAGAAAAGACATTTACATACAAAATAGTAGTACCAGCATGCGCATATACACACATATCAGTGAAAACATAGGAATACATTGGGGTATTGAGGGGGCTGACAAGGGGAAGGTGTAATATACGAGTGGGTAAGAGATAGTCCATCATCATGGGGATCTCACACATGACTCAGGATTCAGTGTTCTGGAAATATGTCTATTTCTAGTCTTAATAATTTGCTGAGATGAGTCCTTGAAGCTTGAACGTAGCCATGGCCTATAGAAGTGGGGGGCTTCCCTGATAGCTTAGCGGTAAAAAAAAAAAAAAAAAAAAAAAAAAACCTACCTGCCAGTGTAGGAGACATGGGTTGAGTTCCTAGGTCAGGAAGATCACCTGGAGAAGGAAATGACAACTCGCTCCGGTATTCTTGCCTGGGAAATCCCATGGACAGAGGAGCCTGGAGGGCTACAGTTCCTGACCCAGGGATTGAACCCAGGTCTCCTGCATTGTGGTGGATTCTGTACCATCTAGACCACCAGGGAAGCCCTGATACTGAGAGGAGACCTGAAATACCATGCTGGTCCTCTGGGTAGAGCGGGGGTTTATGGAGATCAGATACTACATGGACTTTTAGCCCAAGTTTTTCTCACTGTGAGTTCAGTGGCTTAATAAATCCACCCTGTGGTTATACTTCAAATATATACGTAGCAGTTGATAGAATTCTTTCATAGAAGGATCAGTTGAAAGCTCCTGAAATTAACCCCCAACTCTTCCTCGTCAGGACAAGCATAGTAGAAGTGATATAGCATCTGATACAACAAATGATGCAAGAGGTATTGAAAAAATTAGCACCACTATCACACAATTAAAAGATGCAAAATGGTCTTCATCAGGTTCCCATTAATTTACCTACTTGCTGCTGCTGCTGCTAAGTCGTTTCAGTCATGTCCGACTCTGTGCGACCCCATAGATGGCAGCCCACCAGACTTGCCTGCCCCTGGAATTCTCCAGGCAAGAACACTGGAGTGGGTTGCCATTTTCTTCTCCAGTGCATGAAAGTGAAAAGTGAAAGTGAATTTGCTTAGTAGAAAACCCAGATGGATCACAACTGATGAATAAGGACTGCAGTAAACTTAGTGGCACTGGTAAGGGGCCATTGGTAGCTTCACCCTCAGCTGCCATGGCATCAATAAGACTGATGCCTTGTATGCAACTATTAATTTAGGGGAATTCTTTCTTTATCTCTGGCCACAAAAAGGATGAAAAGAGTTTTTTCATTCATATAACAGGGATAGCATTATGCCTCCCCTGTCTCCTTTCATGGATATCAGACCTGCATGGTACCCTCTCATTGCCTATTCCTGTTCCTTTCCCTTTGTCAGTCACAGAAATTTTCCCCAAGGAATAATTTATGCAAGCAATTCCATTTTGGAGGGAGATATTTCTTGGATAATTCAAGGTAACATAAGGTGGAAGCAAGATTGATTTTATTGCCATCATTTGCAGTTATCCATTTATGGAATTTTAGATGATTTCTGCTTCCTGCAATGTTAGGCTCTGTCAAGTTGTATTCCTCGGTCATTTAATGGTGGGGTACTTCTTCCAGGGGACGAAGTAAGATCCGCTGAACTGGAAGTTGTGATTACCACTTGGCCATTTTGTATTAAGCATCAGCCAGCAAAGTAAACCAACAGAGTCTGAGATAATTAACCCTAATTACCATGAAGAGCATGTATGGAGATTACAAAATTGAGGGTCTAGAAAAATTATATCTTATACCCAAGGAAATCACTGGATTATCTGTTGGTATTTCTATGGCCAGGGATAAGTGTGAATGGGCAATTCCATCAACCCTGGCAAGACAACTTAGGGTGTAGACTCCTTGGGAATGATTATCAGCATAATTCCACTTTATTCCATAATTATGGAAATATTCCATAATTCCATAATTCCGTTAGTACAATGCTTCCCAGGTAGTTCAGGGGTAAAGAATCCACTTGCCAACACAGGAGACTCAGAAGATGTGGGTTCAATCCCTGGGTCAGGATGATCCCCTGGGGAAGGAAGTGGTAACCCACTCCAGGATTCTTGCCTCAAAAATCTCATGGGTAGAGGATTCTGGCAGGCTACAGTCCTTGGGATGGCAGAGTTGGTCATGACTTGGGTGACTGAGCAAGCAAGTATAATGCTGGCCAAGGGAGAGGGAAGTCTGGAATGAGAAAGAGAAGGGAGATGATCAGTATTAACTCTAGCTCCAAGAGCAACTGCTGCAGCATCAGTGATTATAGCTTAGGTTGATAATCCTGTTGAAGTCTACCTAGGAGATTATAACTAGGTGTTAGTTTCAAGAATGAGACATAACAACTTTTCTCTCAGTGAGGAAGTAAGGGCATCCTGTTCATGTATGAAATTTGGCTATATTAAAGAGTGAAAACAGATCTGAGAGGTGCATGGGGTGAGTTGTACTAGACCAATTTTGCCTCGGTCCCTATTTCCTCAACAATTCCTATCCCCTGGGTCTCAGGTGTCACCTGGCTTCCCAGCCTGAGCACCACAGTGATAGCTCCCATAGATTCTGGAGTTCGCTTTATATTCTAATACCACTGACGGTCTCAGCTTCCCCTGAAGAGTGAGGACTGTTTTGAGATTATTCCAAACAGCCTCTTTGGAAAAATCCCACATGGCTGACAACCAGCTATGCTTTCTTCAGAAACTGGCCAATCTGGGTAATACACTATTTAGTGTGGGCTTCCTCTTTTTCCCTACCTTATTCCCAACTTCTTCCCTGGCACCGAACTTGCTAATAGAATATTAGCACATAATCTGTCTCAGACTTTGTCTTCCTGGAAACCAAGCAAGGGTTCAGTTCAGTTCAGTCGCTCAGTCATATCTGACTCTGTGACTCCATGAATTGCAGCACGCCAAGCCTCCCTGCCCATCACCAACTACTGGAGTTCACTCAAACTCATGTCCATCAAGTCGGTGATGCCATCCAGCCATCTCATCCTTGGTCATCCCCTTCTCCTCCTGCCCCCAATCCCTCCCAGCATCAGAGTCTTTTCCAATGAGTCAACTCTTCGCATGAGGTGGCCAAAGTACTGGAGTTTCAGCTTTAGCATCATTCCTTCCAAAGAACACCCAGGGCTGATCTCCTTTAGAATGGACTGCTTGGATCTCCTTGCAGTCCAAGGGACTCTCAAGAGTCTTCTCCAACACCACAGTTCAAAAGCATCAGTTCTTCAGTGCTCAGCTTTCTTCACAGTCCAACTCTCACATCCATACGTGACCACAGGAAAAACCATAGCCTTGACTAGACAGACCTTAGTTGGCAAAGTAATGTCTCTACTTTAGAATATGCTATCTAGGTTGGTCATAACTTTTCTTCCAAGGAGTAAGCGTCTTTTAATTTCATGGCTGCAATCACCATCTACAGTGATTTTGGAGCCCCCCAAAATAAAGTCTGCCACTGTTTCCCCATTTATTTGCCATGAAGTAATGGTCATGTATGGATGTGAGAGTTGGACTGTGAAGAAGGCTGAGTGCCAAAGAATTGACAATTTTGAACTGTGATGTTGGAGAAGACTCTTGAGAGTCCCTTGGACTGCAAGGAGATCCAACCAGTCCATTCTGAAGGATATCAGCCCTGGGATTTCTTTGGAAGGAATGATGCTAAAGCTGAAACTCCAGTACTTTGGCCACTTCATGCGAAGGGTTGACTCATTGGAAAAGACTCTGATGCTGGGAGGGA
>SJYT01066259.1:67485-90610 GCA_006410635.1 Cephalophus harveyi
CCCCCCCACCCGCCCCAATCTGCTTCTTCCTGGTTTTCCCCATCTCAGGAAACATACCCGGCCCCAGTTGCTGAAGTCTCAAATCAAGGAGTCATCATGACCCTATCTTCCAGAGCTCTCCATCTTTAACCCACCAGCAAGCTTATTCCTGAACTTCCCCAGTAGCTCAGAGGTAAAGAATCTGCCTGCTGATGCAGGAGACGCAGGAGACCAAGGTTCGATCTCTGGGTGGGGAAGATCCCTGGAGGAGAAAATGGCAACCCACTGCAGTATTCTTGCCCAGGAAATCCCACGGACAGAGGAGCCTGGCGGGCTACAGTCCGTGGGGCCACAAAGAGTCAGACGTGACTGAGCTCAACAGCAACGAACTTACATCTATAGCTACCGCCTAGTCTAAGTCACCATTTTTCCAATGGTCTCCCCGATTCTTCTCTCACCTGTTTATAATCAAGTTATTCAGAGATATCTTTTATAAATCTAAATCAATCCCCTATCTGACCCTGTCAACTACACATTGGCACTTGCCATCTACCTCTACAAGGACTAAACATGTGCCGCTGAAGCTACTGATTTTCAACACCCCCTGAAGGGGTTCAGGGTGGAGGCACCCTGTGCTCCGGGGATGAGCAGCACTGGCAGGATAGGTCTTCAGATAGTTAGATATTTTCAGGAGCTGGTTTTATGAGCCAACTCGTGCATCTCCTCATATCTAGAAAAGCCCTAAAATCCTTCATGGTGACGACTATTCCTCATGACTAGCAGAAAGCATCACGAGACTAGCAGAAAACTTTTGGGAAAATATGTGCTTGATTGCATATACTCTCCCATCACTAAAATCACATATATACTGAGCTTCCCCCTGCCTCTTTGGGGCAGTTTCTCAGAGCTATCTGAGGTGCTGTCTCCCAGGCGAGACTCCTCATTTCACCTCAAATAAAACTTAACTCACAGGCTTCCCTGGGGGCTCAGTAGTAAAGAATCCGCCTTGCCAATGCAGGAGACACAAGTTCGATCCCTAGTCTGGGAAGATCCCACCTGCTGAGGAGCAACTAAGCTTGTGTGCCACAACCACAGAGCTGGTGCTCTACAGCCCAGGAACTCAACTACTGAGCCCATGGGCCGCAGCTAGAGAAAAGCCTGTGCAGCAACAAAGACCCAGCACAGCGAAAAATAAATATATAAATACAATTATATAATTACACACTATATCAATAATTATATAATTATAAATTATATTAATAAATATAAATAAAATTATATAAAATAAAACTTAACTTGTAACTCCCACATTGTGCATTTTTTAAAAGTTGACAACTCCCACCCCATCATAGCTTCCCATTAAATCCCGAATAAAATCCAGAATCGTCACCTTGTTCCCCACGCACGACAGCAGACTTCTCTGGCCTGTCCACCCTCTGTCAGTCCCAGCTATGAAGCAAGCTCTTGACTCCCACAAGCTCTTGTTCACTTTCTGTTCTAGTCCCTCCGTTTGGACGGCTCTACCCTCAAATGACCACACGTCTGACACCTTCCTGTTTTATGCACTCCTGAGTTTATGAATGACTTCCTCAAAGAAGTCTTTCCTAACCACCTCTCTTAACACAGTTCCCTGGTTGCACCTTAACACACCACTTTGCTTAATCTTCAGCACAGCAGCTCTCACTTCCTGCTGCTTACTGTCATCCTTGGCCACCTCTCCACCCCCGGCTAGAAGCTCCAGGAAAGCAGGGGCCTTGTCTCAGAGTGGCCGATGGGGGCTCAGTAAGAGCTACAGAGTGAATGGACAAATCCAGCAAAATGAACACAGAGTTACAGGCTGGAGAAAAGGCTTCTGTGACTGGTACACCTGCTCTGCTGTCATGGCAGACCTCATCAGAGAGGAAAGTGAGTCCCTGTTTCCTAAAGATGCGAAATTTTTCTCACCCAAATGCTTACAAATAGACCCAAAAAGGCAATGTGAAAATCGTTCAAAAAATCTGTGGGGTTTCTTGATTTGGGGGTTTTCCATTCTAGGTCACAGCTTTTGGAGCGACGCAGGAGACACGTTCAGTCTCAAGTCGTGTCCGACTCTTTGTGACCCCGTGGACTGTAGCCCGCCAGGCTCCTCTGTCCATAGCATTTTCCAGGCAAGAATACAGGAGTGGCTCACCATTTCCTTCTCCAGGAGATCTTTCCAGACCAGGAATCAAACCCACGTCTCCTGCATTGGCAGACAGATTCTTTACCACTGAGCCACCAAGGAAGAGTGATGCCGGAGACAGACAGACAGACGTGTGTGCGTGTGTACAGACAGAAAGACAGACAGACGTGTGTGTGTATGTACAGACAGACAGACGTGTGAGTGTGTGTACAGACAGACAGACAGACAGACATGTGCGTGTGTACAGACAGACAGACAGACGTGTGCGTGTGCGTGTGTACGTACACCGACTCAATGGACATGAGTTTCCGTAAACTCCGGGAGCTGGTGATGGACAGGGAGGCTGGTGTGCTGCAGTCCATGGAGTCTCAAAGAGTTGGACACGACTGAGCGACTGGACTGAACTGAATGTGTATATATATGCCATCTTGAGAACACAAGCTCCAGATCACCAGTCACAAAATATCACAGGATTTGATGATAAACTGCCAGCTCTTACTATCTGAAGTGTTTCATCTTCCTTCTCCCGAGCTCAAATCCCACCTGTGCCCCAATTTCTCTCTGTCACACATCTTTTCCTTTCCAGTAATTTCAAGTGTTATAATTTAAAAAAAAAAAAAAAAGCCCACCCATGACTATGGTTTTATAAAATGCCCCAAACACAGAAGTCTAGAGGAAAAAGTGAGGCCTTCTCATCACACCAAGCCCCACCAACCCCAATTCTTTTCAGAAATAACGCTGTCAACTATTTTATTCCTTCCAGATCTTCTATGAATTAACACACATATGTCAGATCAGAAGATATGACATGTTTTCTTTTTTATACACGTGATCACATGGGACATATGCTAAATATACTTTCTTTTTCTCTCAATAATGTGTCTTGAGGGTAGATACCCTTTTTTTTTTTAACTATCTTACCACTTTTAGGGTAGAAATGTATCATAATTTCTTAGTCATATTCCTATTAATGAAAATTTATCTTCAGTTTTTTACTATAATAAAATATACACCATGAACATCCTCATATTGCTTTTTGTTGATTTTCTTTTATTATATCTTTTCTTTTACTACTTCTAATTTTAGTTCTGAGCCCATGGCCTATGATAATCTTACTATTTCCAAAAGAATGAAGCTATGTAAGTCATGTTTTATTCTCATATTTCTACACATCATATTTAGTTTTCTGTGTGAGACGATTACAGCTGAGAAATCATATGGTAAGTAATAGTGTGATCCCTATGTTTTTATAAACAAATTAAGGTTAATAATTCAAAGAGAATGATGTTATTTATGAGCCTCTCAGATAGGGAAACAACTGCACTGAGCAAAAACAGACTTTCTTATAAAAAGCAATTTTCAGAAGCAGGTGCTTGTACTACTTCCTTCTAGAAAGATGTTCTTGTTTCACACAAAGAGCCTGCAGATCTTGCTTTGCCAGGTTATAAAATAAGAACTTTTTAGAGCGGGAATAGAGCCACAGAAATTCAAGCTATATCTAAGGTCACAGCTGGGGAGTGGCAGGGAAAGGAGGCCAAGCCAGGCTGAACACTCATTAAGGAGCAGAAGTTTCCGTGAGAGGCACATGGACACAGAGGGTACAGCAATGATGGGAAACAAAGTCCAGTTCCCAGTGAGAAGATATCTCCATCTCTTGATCTCTGGGGCAAAGATGATTTGTGAGCTATCAAGAAATGGTTGCTGGTTATGTTGCTTATTGCCACACTGCTTACAATTTGTTATTCAACTAAACAGATTATTTATTGAGCATATATTACATGACTGGCATTGTTTTTGTTTTGGTAGCACGAGGGTAACAATTGTGACTAAGATAAGCTTCCTGCCTTCCAGTAGCCTACATACTGGCAGAGGACGGACAGGGACTAAACACATACATTGATACCTCTCAGGTACTGACTGGCAGTTAGATAATCTGAATCTAAGGAATGATTGGCATCTTCTCAAAGTCCTTCCCACTATCATAAATGAGCTCCTTTGGATCAGAGATGCTTATGTGCAAAGATAAAAATCAATCTCCAACCACATATTAAAGGAAGAGAACACCAGCCTATGTTCGATATAGGATACAGGATGCTCGGGGCTGGTACACGGGGATGATCCAGAGAGAGGAAATGGGGTGGGATGTGGGAGAGGGATTCAGGATTGGGATCTCATATACACCCATGGTGGATTCATGTCAATGTATGGCAAAACCAATACGGTATTGTAAAGGAAAATAAAGTAAAAATTAAAAAAAAAAAAATAAAGGAAGAGAAATTTAGTTGCAAAGCTTACTGTCATTTCTACTGGGATTTTCCTTTTGAGAGTAAACACAGGCCAGATTACTAGTTAACACATGGGCAGCAGCAAAGGCTCTAGACAAAGAAGAGACTCCAGGACTTCCCCCACCCACCCTAAATCATTCTGCAAGGTCCCTGTGCATTGGACTCAGTGGTCCCATGGAGAATGACTGCATCACTAGGGCCACTGCTGGGGTACAACATCCACTCCAAAGATGCCACCTTTCCAAGAGGAGAAGGTGCCTCAACGTGAGCCACCATGACCTCTAGAGTGACCTCACAAAAGCCCAATAGACCACAGTATTAGTTGCTCAGTTGTGTCCAACTCTCTGCAACCCCATGGACTATAGCCCACCAGGTTCCTCTGTCCATGGGATTCTCCAGGCAAGAATGTGGAGTGGGTTGCCATTCCCTTCAGCAGGGGAATCTTCCCACCCCAGGGATCGAACCCAGGTCTTCTGCATTGCAAGCAGATTCTTTACCATCTGAGCCACCAGGGAGGCCCAAGCAGCCAGCATTTTGATGGTAGATAAACAACTTTAGCCGCTAATACCCCTAACAATCTTAAAGATACTCGATGAATAGGCAAATGTCAGGTTTAGGATTTGGGGTTTTCTCTGCCTCAGCACTAACTAGTACCTGAATACATTGCTGGGAGCATCAGAGTAAAGGCTCATCTTAAATGTTATCTTCTCAGATAGGCCTCCCTGGTTACCCTATAAATAACGGCAACTGCCCCTCCCTAATAGCTCCTCTCCCGCTTGGCAACTCTATTTTTTTCTCCTTACTTCTCACCACTAATCATTTTGTTTAACCTCAATGACTAACACCCACTAGAATGTAAAATCTTTGAGGGCAGTTTTTATTTATTTATTTAAGCTTACTGTCATTTCTACTGGGATTTTCCTTTTGAGAGTAAACACAGGCCAGATTACTAGTTAACACATGGGCAGCAGCAAAGGCTCTAGACAAAGAAGAGACTCCAGGACTTCCCCCACCCACCCTAAATCATTCTGCAAGGTCCCTGTGCATTGGACTCAGTGGTCCCATGGAGAATGACTGCATCACTAGGGCCACTGCTGGGGTACAACATCCACTCCAAAGATGCCACCTTTCCAAGAGGAGAAGGTGCCTCAACGTGAGCCACCATGACCTCTAGAGTGACCTCACAAAAGCCCAATAGACCACAGTATTAGTTGCTCAGTTGTGTCCAACTCTCTGCAACCCCATGGACTATAGCCCACCAGGTTCCTCTGTCCATGGGATTCTCCAGGCAAGAATGTGGAGTGGGTTGCCATTCCCTTCAGCAGGGGAATCTTCCCACCCCAGGGATCGAACCCAGGTCTTCTGCATTGCAAGCAGATTCTTTACCATCTGAGCCACCAGGGAGGCCCAAGCAGCCAGCATTTTGATGGTAGATAAACAACTTTAGCCGCTAATACCCCTAACAATCTTAAAGATACTCGATGAATAGGCAAATGTCAGGTTTAGGATTTGGGGTTTTCTCTGCCTCAGCACTAACTAGTACCTGAATACATTGCTGGGAGCATCAGAGTAAAGGCTCATCTTAAATGTTATCTTCTCAGATAGGCCTCCCTGGTTACCCTATAAATAACGGCAACTGCCCCTCCCTAATAGCTCCTCTCCCGCTTGGCAACTCTATTTTTTTCTCCTTACTTCTCACCACTAATCATTTTGTTTAACCTCAATGACTAACACCCACTAGAATGTAAAATCTTTGAGGGCAGTTTTTATTTATTTATTTGGCTGCGCTGGGTTTTAGTGGCAGCACATAGCATCTTTGACCTTTGTTGGGGCATGTAGGACCTAGTTCCCTTGAATTGGGAATGCAGTCTTAGCCACTAGGGAAGTCCCCAGGTTGTTGGGGTTTTTTGTTTTAATTGGAGAAGCATTGTTTTACAATTGCTGTGATAGTTTTTGCTGTACAATGAAGTGAATCAGCTATGTAATTTTTATTTTGATCACTGCTCTGCCCCTGGTATCTAGAACAGGGGCACATGATAGGTGCCCAACAAATACATTGAGTGTGTGAATAAAAGAATTAACAAATTCACCAATAATACCTAAGCATGGTTATGTTGGCTATTTCTGTTGCCTAAGAAAGGAATCCAAGAACAGACATCACCCAGTAAAAGAAACTGGAGATCACGACCTAAAACGGCTGCCAACAATTTCCTTAGAACAGAGGATGTTAGAGAAGAGAAATCGCTCACAGGAGTTGAGCGTCAAAGGTCACATTCATTCCTTGCAACTTTGTGGTGCCTTAGTGAGCATGCCCAGTAAGAGACAGAAGCAAGCAGAGACTGAAACCATCTTGAGCCACGGCATGTGAGCCCTTCGGTTAGGACAGTTCCCCAGAACCTCTTCCCATCTCTTTGTATCCACTTCCCTTTGTGTTTTGACTTTAAACAAAGGCTCATATCCCCCCAGGACATCTGCAGACTCCAGCGATCACAGCTCACCCAGAAATCAAGATGCCCAATAAGGAGACTTCCTGGCTTCCGTGTCGGGGGCCAGGAATCAGAGTCAACTGCAGTTTGCAGACAGTTGCACCTCCACTGTGCACGTGCTGCATTCTCAAGAGGACAGCACAGGGAAGAAGCAGTACCAGCCTGCAGGGGTGGCTGGTGGCACCACCTGACTCCTCTCTGGGCAGCTTAACCTTGGCAGTGACCCTTACTTGTGAAGGTCATTTGTCAGAAGAACACAAAGGACAGAAAGCAAGGTGGGGTGGGAAGGGGAAGACCCAAGCAGGGCAGAGGTCAAGGAACCCCAGATATTTGCCTAAGAAGACTTCAGGGTTGCCCAAGATGCACAAATGACTGACTTCCCCTGTGGTCACTGCATACGTCACACTTAACATTCTCATTCTGCACAATGAACATTTATGATATTTCAGGTGTTCTTAGGCCAGTCTGGGAACTGAAATGCAGCCCATCAAGGGACTCACCCAAAGTCTATTAGCAATCAGCAGAAGTAGAACAAAAATAAAAATCTGACACCTGCCAGGGTCCAGCCCCGGTGGATCCAAGGTGATTCGAAGGGGAGACGGATAGGCGAGGAAAAAACTTATTTATTAATTAATATAAGATTAGATTAAGAAATAATAGTATAGTAAGAAAATTAGGTGGAGAAAAGAGGCTGAATAACTTGGTTTACGTGGAAATCCAATAAAGTTCCAGACAAGGAACTTGCACCATTTACGTTAGGCCGCCGGCGTCTGTTTGAATATCGGAGAGTGTCCCGCCTTGGGATCGCTCTCTTAGGGATCTTAGAAGCCGAGACAAGTAAGTAGACTTGGTGAGCCTCCTCACCCCAGATGGGAATTCAGCCTAAAATTAGAGTAAGGAGGAGACACGGGGGAAAAGAAAATTAGGTGGAGAAAAGAGGCTGAATAACTTGGTTTACGTGGAAATCCAATAAAGTTCCAGACAAGGAACTTGCACCATTTACGTTAGGCCGCCGGCGTCTGTTTGAATATCGGAGAGTGTCCCGCCTTGGGATCGCTCTCTTAGGGATCTTAGAAGCCGAGACAAGTAAGTAGACTTGGTGAGCCTCCTCACCCCAGATGGGAATTCAGCCTAAAATTAGAGTAAGGAGGAGACACGGGGGAAACCAGTCCTTCCAATGACTATCCCCGGCCTCTATTGTCTAGAAAGGCCTTTTATACCTTTTTGATTGTACATAGAGATCAATGGGTAATACAAAATTATGCAGCCCAGATTTTTATCAAAGCCAGGCTTTTCTCTCTGTTTACCTAGCTGTATACACAAGTCTTAGGTAATTTATGTCATCTTCCGGCCAAAAGGGCCAATTAACATTTTACAGCCTTTTTTTTGATAAGGGTTTGTCAACCAGAAGACTTATTTGTGTTGATCTTCCCAAAGTCTGGTGCCACTCTCAGAAAGCACTAAATAAAGTTACATTCTTAGATAGCAAAGATACAGCAATTTATAACAAGTAAAAGGAGTACAGTGATTTATAACAAAAGAAAAGTAATTAACTCAAAAGTCTAGTGTTGCTAACATCAAAACTACTATATATCTTCTTCCATATCCCGTTTACATTGATTAACATCCTCCCAGGTGCCTAAAAGATAAAGAATATGGAGGCCTGGCAGCAATCATTGAGTCAACAGTGAAAACCCATCACCAATATGATTTTTAACTCTCTAGAAAAGGCTCTGTATCTTTAAGATGCTTTTAAGCTTTGTGCCTCTCACAGTTGGGGGCTGTAAGCAATTCACAAGCTGTAAGAGGTTCCTCTGGGGGAACCTGTTAGGCAAGCTAGAGAGCTATCAGAGGGGGTTTAACGGAAACATCCCTTTCAAATGCAGAAGACTAAAGCCCTGAGTTGACTTTTTCCAGAGAATATCAGAAGAGTGGAAAAGCAGAGTGCAAAGGCTGGCAGATTTTTGGTTTTTGGGGTACATGCTCAGGAAATACCAGGGGGAACCCCTGAAGCCTGATCACGTCCTTGCGTTTTGTCAGGCTTCCTTCCTCATGACCTTGTCACGGGAGGGATTCCTCACTGGCTTCCGGCAGACACCTGATGCAAAGCTCCTTTCCCTGGTATTTATGTGTTCCACGTGGGCTGAAATTAGCAGGATATTTTCAATTTCCTTAGCAAAGTAATTTTAAGAATTTCCCCATCAGATCTGTCACAAAGCATGGGATTAAGAACCACACAGCTGCATATATTTGATCCCATGCCTTTAGAACAGTTGTCCCTAGAATTTTATGATATGACTTCCTATTTGAAAAAAAATCTTTGCATTTACATCTCCAGTATAAGACTATTTATTTATAAATCTTACATATGCACAGATATTCTAATACACTGTATAATTGTAAAGCATTATTGAAACAGATCCAAGAGCATAGCATTTTATTCTTGCTTTCCAATGAATCATCTTGTACCCTAAAGGTGCATAACTTCCACTTTAGGGACCACTGCTCAAGTAATGCTTTACTCAAAATCTTATATACAAAAATCAATAACAAAAAAGACTTATACATGAATATAATTAGATAATTAAATAAGACTTAGAAAAATATTAATATAAAAATTTACCCAAAGTAAGGCTAGGTATCTGTACTTGAAAGATGGCTTTAGACCATCTTGTTTAGACCAAATATTGGGTTGGAAAAATCCAGATGAACTTTTTGGCCAATTCAATAAAGTGGGGAGCCATATTAGAAAACAGTTTGACAGTTTTTCAAAAGGTTCAACATACAGTTACCACTTGGGCAAGCAATCCCACTCCTGGCTACATATCCAAGAGAAACAAAAGTATATGTTAACATAAAAACTTACATGTAAATATTCTTAAATTGAGATATATTTGAGTTTAATGGGTACAGCATAATGATTTGATTTACATACATCATGAAGTCATTATCATAGTAAGTTTAGTGAACATCCATCCTCTCATAAAGTCACAAAATTAAAGAAAGAGAAAGAAATATTTTTCCTTGTGATGAGAACACTCAGGATTTACTCTCTTGACAACGTTCACACATAACACACAGCTGCTGCTGCTGCTAAGTCGCTTCAGTCATGTCCAACTCTGTGCGACCCCATAGACAGAAGTCCACCAGGCTCCCCCGTCCCTGGGATTCTCCAGGCAAGAACACTGGAGTGGGTTGCCATTTCCTTCTCCAATGCATGAAAGTGAAAAGTGAAAGGGAAGTCACTCAGTCGTGTCTGACTCCTAGCCATGGACTGCAGCCTACCAGGCTCCTCCATCCACGGGATTTTCCAGGCAAGAGTACTGGAGTGGGGTGCCATTGCCTTCTCCTAACACACAGCAGTGTTAGTTATATTCATCCTGTTGTACATTACAACTCTAGTACTTATTTATCTTAGAGCTGGAAGTCTGTACCTTCCACGGCTTTTATCCAGTTGTCCCTCCCCTCCCCCTCCACTCTCATCACTGGCAATCAAATGTCTGATCTCCTCTTTTAAAATTTGTCTTTGGAGTATAATTGACCTACAACACTGTGCTAGATCCTTTTACACAACACAGTGATTTGTTATTTCTATACACACATGAATATTAATGGCAGCATTGCTCAGAACAGTTAAAAAAGTAGAAACAACCCAAATGTCCATCGATCAATAAATAAAGGATGCTACTCTGGCCACCTGATGTGAAGAGCCAATTCAGTGGAAAAGACCCTGATGCTCGGAAAGATTGAGGGCAGGAGGAGAAGGGGACAACAGAGGATGAGATGGTTGGATGGCATTACCGACTCAATGGACATCAGTTTGACCAAACTCTGGGAGATGGTGAAGGACAAGGAAGCCTGGCATGCTGTAGTCCATGGGGTCGCAAAGAGTTGAACACAACTGAGCAACTGGACAGACAAACAGCCATACAGTGTAACATCGTTCAGCCACAGTAAGAAGGGAAGTACTAATACATGCTACAATATGACTGAGCCCCAAAAACATCCTACTAAGTGAAAGAAGACATTGACAAAAAATATTTCTTATTTCTTTATGAATGAACGAAATTGTCCAGAATAGGCAAACCCATAGAGATAGAAAGTACATTAGCAGTTCCTTTGGGGGATGGGAAGATAGGGGCGACAGGTAAAAATATCTTTTGAGGTTCTAAATGTTTTCAAATCAACTATGCTAATGCTGTCACATATCTGTGAAGATAGGAAAACCACTGGATTGTACACTTCCAATGGGTGAATGTATGTGACGTCAATTCTATCTGCATCTCAATAATGCTGCGGAAAAAATGAAATGGGCCAAGGCCATCTCCCTTCCAAAAGGTCTAGAAAGAGATGCTGTTATTCTGTGGACCACGGGCATCAAAGGAGCATGAGCTGAGAGTCAGGCTGAGAACAATGGAACTGAAAGTTAAAAGGGGAAACAGAAACTAGACAAAGGGAGCAGGAATAAATGGGCTGAAAGTAAGTATGGAGAAGGGAGAGAGCAAGCAGAAGTGAGAATGCCACGACTGAACTATGCAGGAAAAAGCCCCCAAGGGCCGGCAACGACAACGCCACCGGTGTGATGGCTGAGTTCTGGGGCACTGCTTGTCTGCACTGAGGGTTCCAGGCGTCCACCCGTCTCTTCACACCAGCACTGCAGGGGAGCTTCTACTGGTCCCAATTTATAGACGGGCCGACAAAGTCAGAGAGATTAGGTATCATGGTCACGTTCGGTTAAGTGCCTATCTTTCAGAAACATATACAGAAGGATTTAGAATGGACAGAATTTATTGAATGTGCTTTAAAATAATACAGCGGGAAGGTCCAGGGAGGGATATGGATGAAACACGATGGGCCACACTGATCACTGTTGAAGATGGGAGGAGGGCACATGGACTGTTCTCTCTACTTAATGTTTGAAATTTTCCATAAGACAATCCCCAAGTTAAAAACAACCAACCTTCAACACGTGCTATGTCTTTCTGTGTACCTGAGTTGCCTGTCTGTCCTCCTCTACAACCTATCACCTCTACAACCTATGCCTCTATACCCCTCTGCACCCTACACCCTTCTACTCTCCTCTTCCCACCCCTGTCCCAATCTTATTCAAGTTTACCTTTGGATTGAGACATTCCCCATCATCCTTTTAAAAGCTGCATCCCTCCGAGTGTACACGCTCCCCATTTACTGACTTACTGTGTTCCACAGCACTTAGCCTCTGATTGCTTACCCATCAGCAGTAATTCATTACTAACTCTTGGAGGGCGTTTACTATATGCCTGACACGGTTCTAAGCTTTCTAAACACATACACACACACTCGATCCTCCTAACAACCTACGAGGTAGTTATGACCACACCATCTTTATTTTACAGAAGAGAAACTGAGGCACAGTCAATGGAGCCAGTTTCCCACCCAGGCTAGTCTTGCTCCAAGTCCACACTCTTACCCACAACAGCACAGGGGTGAAGGGAAGACCTTTAAATCTATGGACTTAACCATCTCTCCAGAAGATCCTCAGTCACCAAGCATGGAGCAGCTGTTGGGAGCCCGGTAACATCAGTAACACTGACATGGTGACTTCCCCAGCCCAAATCTCCATACAGACCAGAGTTGAAATTAACAGTGAAAACCCCAGCCCCAGAAAAAGATTTTATATAGGTCACAGCCAGTTCAAATGATTTGACAATTGAACCATATTGTTTAAAGTACCTTTGGGACTTCCCTGGTTTCCCAGTGGCTAAGACTTCACCTTCCAATGCAGGAGATGTGGGTTCACCCCTGGTTGGGGAGCTAAAATCCCACATGCCTCCAGGCCAAAAAAAAAAAAAAAACAAAAACAAAACATAAAACAGAAACAATATTGTAACAAATTCAATAAAGACTTTAAAAATGGTCCACATTAAAAAAAAAAAGCAAACTTAAAAAAAAAATGCCCTTAAAAGTAAGTATATTCAGAAGTTCAAGTTTCTTCATCTACCAGATTTAAAGTGGCCGTCCTCAATTTCCAAATAAAGAGAGAACACAGGAGTAACTTACATGTATTTTCAGGACTTAGTTGTTCTCTGACCCACTATAGCTTGTTGGAATAAAAGAATGTAGAAGAATATAAGGATAAAAAAACATAAAACCCTCCACTCTCCAATTTTCATCACCTGAAATCAACCACAGAAAAGCATGAGTTGGCCCTGGGTGCCATTCAATATTCCCTGCCAGAAAACGTCTGCGGTCTAATTTGCATTTATCTCTTTTATTGATGGTAATGCTAAGGATCTAAGAAAAGAAACTAAAGACTTTTTAAAAAACAATTTTCAAACATAATTGCTGGGCAAATCACACCATGTGTAGTTTCCTCCAGGTTTTACTTATTTGCCATCTGCCAGTCATTTGTTACAGCTGACAAAAACAGGACTCTGAAACTTCCCTTTACACCCTGAGAAGTATTTTTTTCCAGTTCACACTCCATGTTCCAGTGAGAAATAAAGCATTCACTCAAAATAGGATTATTAGCACTGTTTTGTGCATGAGAAAAGTGAGGATCAGAAAAAGGAAGTAAAGACCACACAGCAGAGCTTCCCTGCTGGCTCAGTGGTAAAGAATCCGCCTGCCAATGCTGCAGACACAGGTTTGACCCCTGATCTGGGAAGATGCCATAAGCCCCGAAGCAACTAGGTAGGCCCATGCGCCGCAACTATTGAGCCCAAGAGCCACAACTACGAAAGCCTGGGAGCCCTAGAGCCCATGCTCCGGCAACAAAACAAGCCACCACAACGAGAACCTACGCACCACATCGAAGAGCCGTCCTGGGGATAAGCAATGAAGACCCAGCACAGCCAAAAATAAAATTTGAAAAAAAAAAAAAAGACCACACAGCAATTTGGCAACGAGTTCCACATCCTGGATCCCTGCTCCAAAGCCTTCAGTCTCTCTCACCCCAGTTGGGAGAAAACCCAGTGCAGATGCTAAGAAGAAAAAAAAAAAAGTACCAATCAAATATAATTGTTATGCCAATCGAAGAGAAATTCCTCATTGCTCACTGTATGACCTTGGGCAAGGCACTCAGCCTGTCTGTGCTTCAGTTTCTTTACAGATGGTTGTGAGAACTAAATGGATTGTAATATGCATATCTGAGTCTGGCACTCAACAGTCTAAAAGTTGGCTTTATTATCACCATCAGGGTTATTTTATAAGATTTACAGTTCTGTATAAAAAAGTCTCAGTTGTATTTCCCAAACTCTAAATGAGTCATCTTTCAACTCCTTTTAGTTAAAATGCAAAAGCCAATTAGAGGTCCTATTTGGTATCATAAAAAGATAAAATATGACAGAAGGGCTCTAGTATTGCTCACGTTTATAATCTCTGGAAGGCTGGACATGCTTATCTAAAAAAGACTGCTTAAATTTTAACAGTAAGGCAACCAACCAATCATGCAAATCTCTCCTTTCAGTATTAGAAATATGAATCTAAAATTAGTAATAAGAGAAACTGTTCAGATTCCTCCCTGCTATTATCATGTGCTGTGTGTGACTTGTATAAGAAACATTTCCAGAGCTCCTATCTTCCTCTGAAGATGTTCGAATTAAAATGCTTATTCTTGGATGTCTACCTTTGGCTCTGACAGAATCTTTCCCTGTCAGAAAATAAGAACTCCAACGTCAGAAAAATGTTTTTGGAGCTAACTGACCTCCCAGGGAACATGCCCAATCAAATCTAACCCCTCAGGGCTTCCCTGGTGGCTCAGTGTAAAGAATCTCCCTGCCAATGAAGGAGGCCGGGTTGGATCCCTGATGGGGAAAGATCCCACATGCCACGTGGCAACTAAGTCCAGCGGGCCACAGCTACTGAGTCTGTGCTCTAGAGCCCCGTGTTCTGCAACAAGACAAGTCACTGCAATGAGAAGCCCCCAAAAGCAGCTAAAATAAGCAGAGGGTAGCCCCGACTCGCTGCAATTAAAGAAAGCTTGCACACAGGAAGACCCCCGCAAAGCCATAAATAAATAAAAAATTTTAAAAACCTCTAAGTCCCCCTCACCCAGCCGCCACAACGACTTTCAACTTCCCTCAACTCTCCGAGCACCGCCCCCACTCTGTATACGTCCTAAAGGAGTTGATGAACCAAGCAAAGTTCCCATGCCCTGACGTCACACTCTGTTGGGCAGAGTAACTGGCTCTGTGCCGTGAAGAGGAATTGCAACAAGAGATTGAGAAATCGACACATCTCACCCCGGCAGGTAACCAGGAAAACTCCAGCGCTGCTGAGAAGGTCCTTATCTCCGCTACAAGCAAGGTTCGGTTAGGGGCCAGGAAGGAGGTGTGGTCTGCAATGCTAAATTTGTAGAAACCACAGGTGATGCTTTTCAAAACACCACCCTCCCTCCGTTATCTTCCAAACCACCCAGGAAGGTGGAGCACCTCCGATCCTCCCACGTCTCCCGCGAGCAAACTTAAGTTCAACGAGGTTTCCTGATTTGCCGAGACCTCCCCGCTATTATTCGACTTCAGGACAGGGTCCAAGACACCCAAGTCGGCCGAACCCCAGTCCTTTGCACTTTTGCCTGCAAGCCTATTTAAAGATCCTTTCAAATTGCACTGTAGTAACACAGGGCAGCGCTTGATCATCCCCTTTCCTTTGGGTCTTCATTCCCAGTGAGGCTAAATGACTCCTCTTCGGAAGGTTCTCAACATTCTCCAAGCTGACAGCATCAAGTCCGCAGGAGATCGGTAGCAAACCTCCCGCGCGGTCACCCGGCAGGCGGGGTGGGGGTGAAACGCAGCTGGCGCGTCCCCGCCGCAGTCTCAGCAGGTGGATCCCACACCTGGCGCTCGGCCGAAGAGGAGCCCGGTGTGCCGCTTTCGGGCTCTCACCTACTTCGGTTAAGCCGCAGAAAGTGGCTGTGCCAGTAGTTTGTTGGGGCGTGTTGGGGAGGTGGTCCTCTGGGGGGCCCTCGCCATCTGGGTACGCGCTTTTGTGGAACCGAGAAAAGCCACTCGGCGTCCGGGACCGTTTCAGGCTCTGCGCTCGCGGAAGAGTCGCTCTGCGCCCTCCGTGCCTGGCGGTCCGGCTCCTGCGCCCCTCCGGACCCAAGCCGAGCACAGGGTCGCCCACCACCCCGCACCCCATCCCTTTGCAGGTCAACTCCGCAAAGATCTCCCGGGGTCGGGGGGACTCAGCACTGCCCTGACCTGTCTTGGGGTCCCCCTCCCCCGCACTCTCCGCTCTGCGCACGCCTCTCTGGCACCCCTCCCACCACCCTCCTCGCCCTCCCCCGCCGCCCGCGGCCCTTGCATCCCCGGCCCGGTTCCGCTCACCTCGGCGGCGGAAAAGCCGGCTGGGCGCCGCGCGTCGGCTCCTCTACCGGCCCGGCTCCGAGCGGCGTCGCGAGGTCACTGCGCCCCCCAGCGACCGAGAGAGGGGGCGACGAGGGGGAAGCGGCGCCCTGACACCGCCCCCGCCCACATCTCCGCGCGCCAGCCAAAAATATCCCGGGCTCCCGCAGCAAATCCGAGAAACGCCCCCAGCGGAGCGGAGCGCCACTTCCCGGCCTGCTGCTCGCTGGGAGGCGACGGGGAGGCGAGCTGGAAGGATCGCGGGCCTCCTGCCCTCCTCCCGACCCCGGGCCCCGGGTGACGCGGGCTGGGGTCCGCCGGAGCAGCTGTGCTCTCCCCCGCTCTCCGCCCGGTTGCCTCCGGAAACCCCTCCCTACCCCTAGCCGGGGACTCGGATGGAACCGCGCTTTCCGGGGTGGAAACGAGATCATCACAGACCTGGCGGACGTCCACGCCCAACCCCAGAGTCCCAGACGGGTGGTCTCTAGCACCAGTACAACTGCCTGAAATGATGATCTTAGCAATTTGATTTCAAGTCTGCGCTGCAAGCCGTGGGCCTAACGGGGACCTGCAACTTACCCGGACCGCGAGCCACGTCTCTCTGACCTCAGCGGGCTGCACTCCGCGGCACCCCACCCGGAGGACGCCACGGTCAGCATCCATCCAACCTAATCGTCCTTGTCCGCTGGCAGCCAGGGTTTAGAGTCCCATCACAGCTGTGCCGCGGGGAGCACAGCGCATCGCGGGGGAGGCTGGGGAGAAGCAACCAACCAATACAGAAAGTTTTCACAAATAGAAACCCAAGCCCTGACAGTTCCTACGGCCTAATGCATCACATCCCACGCCACCCCCCAGGGAGCTTCAGGGCGCTCCAGCAGCGCCCGCAGCGTCTCTTGGGGAAAGAATCTCGCAGTTACCTGCCCGGTAACAACAGACAGGTGAGCCAGTCCTGGCTTGCTTAGAAGAGGCCCTTCTGCTCGGTAAAACCAAACCCGCAACGCACTCCTTTTAGCTTCTTTGGCTTTGCCCTTTGTCAGTTCCAGGTTGTGTAACCACGTCGCAGGTATCTGGGGCTTTATTTGCCGGGTGTCTCTTCGTAACACCCCCCTCCTAGGTGCAGCCTGGCGTGGAGCAGTTAAGGGGCAGCGTCGCGTAGACGTGGCTTCTCGGATGAAGCCCTAAGTGAGAATCAGGATCACTAGCCAAATGAGAGCGTGCTATCAATTACCCGCTTCCCGCCTGCCAATATAGGACATATAAGAGACCCGGTTGGATCCTTGCATTGGGAAGATCCCCTGGAGGAGGCGATGCCAACCCACTCCAGTATTCCTGCCTGGCGAATCCCATGGACAGAGGAGGCTGGCGGGCTACAGTTCATAGGGTTAGGAAGACTCCTACACGACCGAAGCGTCTTAGCACACAGTGCACTTTTGCCGAGCCTAGATTGGCCTGACCTAAAAGAACTCAGGACGCTTGGTGTTCTGTCCCAGGAACTCAAGTCCACTGAATGTCGCCTGGGAATAGTCTGCATTAAATCAAGAAGGAAAAGGGTATGGGGTGCGTACTAACATCTGAGTCTCTGGTATGCAGCAGATACTTTTCCTAATTATTTTCAGCAATCCTAGCAACATCCCTGAGAATAAAAAATCATTTGTTCCCTTTTCACAGAGGAGGGATCTGTGGCTAAGCTAGGTTAAGTTACTTGCCCAAGGTCACACAGCTAGGAAGTAGCAGAGTCAGGCTTTGAAGGCAGGCATCTAACATGAAACTGTGTATCCAGTTGCCACCCAGTCACTAGCAAGACACAGAAGAAGAATGAAATGAAGGAGGCCAATGTCATGCAAAGTAAATCAGAGAGTCTACTAGTCAAAAAAAATAAAACAAAAAACAAATAAACAGAGTCGGTGGTAGACTGCACAGAGTCCCAGGTAAGGACAGTGTTCTTGTAGGGAGACCAGGAGATTTTAGACCAAGATGGTATGGTTTGGTCAGTTCCCTCTGAAGCCACTTTGAAATCATCTTTACTAACAGGTAGAGAGGTATATTGGAGAAGGCAATGGCACCCCACTCCAGTACTGTGGCCTGGAAAATCCCATGGACGGAGGAGCCTGGTAGGCTGCAGTCCATGGGGTCACTAAGAGTCAGATACGACTGAGCGACTTCACTTTCACGCCTTGGAGAAGGAAATGGCAACCCACTCCAGTGTTCTTGCCTGGAGAATCCCAGGGATGGGGGAGCCTGGTGGGCTGCCGTCTCTGGGGTCGCACAGAGTCGGACACGACTGAAGTGACTTAGCAGCAGCAGAGAGGTATATGGGCTTCCCTGGTGGCTCAGATGGTAAAGAATCTGGCTGCAATGAAGGAGACCTAGGTTCAGTCCCTGGGTTGGGAAGATCCCCTGGAAAAGGGAATGGCAACCCACTCCAGGATTCTTGCATTAAATTAAATCAAGAAGGAAAAGGGTATGGGGTGTGTACTATCATCTGAGTCCAGAATTCGACTGCCTCATCCTATGAAAGTCACAGGTAATTACAAACCAAGAACCACTCAGGAGAACCAGAGGCAGATTTTATTTTTCCTGGAGAAGGTCGTCTTCCTGGTTGCAGTGTCCCCCAGGCCCCAGGTCTCAAGGGCAGTGAGAGCGAGTACCAGGAACGACTCAACGCTTCAGCCAGCCGGGCTCCTGCCAGCGCCCGGTGATCACATACACAAAGTTCCTTTGTGGCCAGGGCGCCCTCAGAAGAGACTAGAAGCCTGGCAGCTGCCCGTCCCAACCCAGCCAGGCTGCACAAGAAGGGATTTGTGCCAGCAGGAGAAAGGCAACCCTGCCTTTGAGCTCATCTGACAGAGCCGGCCAAGGGGAAATCAGCCTCTTACAGAACAGGAAGGAAACGAAATGAGCTGAGATGAACGGCAGAAGGGGCTACAAGGAGGAGCCTCATGGGCACCGTCGCCACGCAGACATGCAGGGAAGGAGGGACCATCCTGTGTGGGAGCGAAGCCAGGACACACGCCAGGGAGTGATAGAGCCAAGGAAAGCGGCATTTGGCTTGTCTCCCTTTCTTTTTCTCCCGTCTGTCTGCCTGAAAGATACCCACTTTTTTTTTAAATCCACAAAACCCCAAATTTGTATGATTTCATTTACATGTGGAAGCTAGAATAGGCAAATTTATGGAGACAGAAAGTAGAACAGAGGGTACCAGGTCCTGAGGGAGGGGGAGGGGGGAGTTGTTTCATGTTACAGAGCATCCATTTAGGATGCTGAGAAAGTTCTGGAAATGGACGGTGCTGATAACTGGTTGCACATTATTACAAGTGTACTAAATGCCACTGAATTATAGTCTTAAAAAATGGTTAACAAAGATTGTCCAGCTTGCTGTCTTCTTTGATTTATACTTCATGCCAAGTGACTCGGTGAGACTGGACTCCAAGATTTTTGAATATTCAGTCAAAACAGACTAAAAAGGGGAAAATAGTTTCAATAGTAAAGGTTATTCTAGCTTCCCAGGTGGCGCAGTGGTAAATAATTCACCTGCCAGTTCAGGAGACATGGGTTTGATCCCTGGGTCAGGAAGATCCCCTGGAGAAGGGAATGGCAACCCGCTCCAGTCTTCTTGCCTGGAAAATTCCATGGACAGAGGAGCCTGGCAGGCTACAGTCCATGGGGTCATAAAGAGTCAGACACGACTGAGCACTCACACATTCATATCTTACCATAATAAAATATTTTAATATTTATTGTATTTTATAATTATTTTATTGTATTTTATAATAAATACATACATGTGTATTGAAAATCTACTATCATGAGGCTTTCCTGATGGTCCATGGTTAAGACTCTGCATTTCTAATGCAGGGGATGTGAGTTCAATCCCTGGTTGGGGAACTAAGATCCCACATGCCTAGTGGCTCAGCCAAAAAATAAATACAATATTTTAAAAAGAAAAGAGAAAATCTACTATCCTAATGTGATACTTCTCCAGAGTGAAAGACCAGGTAAGAGCAATACACTAAGAGATGGTCTCTGACCCCTGGGTCTTAGTTTCTTAAATTTTAACAAACCTTACTCTCTTTTGCTTTCATTGAGAGGTGCCACAGCCCAGCTTTCAGGTTGTTTGTTGCACATCCCCCATTCAGAAGGAAGAAGAGCCCTTCCATGTTCAAATCAAAGCTTTTTGAGGTTCACAGAGATGCCACACCCTCGGAAGAGCCTCTTTACGTTTAAGGGACCGAAGCAGTTAAGACAAAAGATATACGGCGGCCGCGCAGCTTCAAGCAAACCCTGATCTGCAGGGTCAGCGTGTTCTACTGAGATGTTAGGACGAGGGACTGCGCCCTTGTCTGACAGATGAGAAATTCTTGTCCCCGAGTCCTCCTCCTCTGTCTTCCACAGGTCCTGCTTTTCCTCTTTGAAGATGCCCTTAGCTGGAGGAGTAGAACCGGAAGCTTCCCCTGTTCTGTGGTCTATTTTTATGACAAAAAATGTGGTATACATAAAAATCTGATGTCTCGCATGAGTGCAAGGGGCAGCGGCTGGGGGGGTCCGGTCCCCCAAGGCTCCCTCTCGGATTGCTAGAGAAGGCTTTCTCACCGAAACAATTATTTGCATGAGGGCTAAAAATGTTACATTGTTAGTATTCTATTTTGCCCACTAGAATGTGGCTCCAGGGGGGCCTTATTCATTTCTGAATTCCTTCCCTCATGTTGCTTCCTCCCCAGGACCTAGTCCTGTGCTTCATATGTTTTAGGTGCTTCAGAAAAATTGTAACTATTCATGTGGCTTATGGGGTGTGGTTTAAATGCCATCTTACAAAAGAGGAAGACATTCGGCTAAGATGATCCCATGTTCGGGGACAGTTAGCGTGTCCACAGTTCAGTGTCTTAGTCAACATTGAAAGTGTTCTCCACTGTGATCTCAACCCAATTTTCAGTCTCTTCTACCCCTGCCTCAGGGCTTCCCTGGGGGCTCAGATGGTAAAGAATCTGCCCTCAATGCAGGAGACCCTGGGTCGATCCCTGGATCGGGAAGATCCCCTGGAGAAGAGAATGCTAACCCACTTCAGTATTCTTGCCTGGGAAATCTATGGACAGAGGAGCCTGGTGGGCTACAGTCCACGGGGTCGCAAAGAGTCAAACAATAATGAATGATTAACACTTTCACTTCATTTTCACCCCTACTTCAGTTACCCTAAGATCCACAAAGGCTCACCAATTGCTCTGGGAGAATTCTTCCTATTTTCCTACCTCTGTATCTCAAGCCATTAGCCACATCTTATACTTTGCGCACCCGCTTCCCAGCCTCATGCCTGACACTGCATTCGTTTCTGCGGGAGCCTCCTAGCCCAGGGTAGACAATACCTCAAGTCATTTCCCCATGAACTATTTGACTGAAAAGAAGACTAAAACACCTAGAAAAAAAAATCCTGTATGGCTTGCATTGAATTTTCTCCATAATTCTGTTATCATAACAAAGTTACCTTATTTTTCTAAAATTTTCTCTAAAGTAAAGTAAGTTGGACTTGGTATTCCCACTGGAATAAGTGGGAAGAAAAATCTGTCTTGTGGTGGAGAGACTTGTTTCCTCCCAGAGTTTCTCAAGAACCCAGATGCTTATGTAACATCCAGGGAAGATTTCCGGTCTTTGCTCCATCGTGGCCATTGCATGTTTGTTTGGTTTTTTTCCCTTTAATTGTTGGTGGCCCTGGGTCTTTGTCACTTTGCAAGGGCTTTCTCTAGTTGCAGAGAGCACGGGCTTCTCACTGCGATGGCTTCTCTTGCTGAAGACCACGGACGCTAGGTGCAAGGGCTTCAGTATTTCAGCACTCGGGCGCAGCAGCTGTGGTACATGGGCTTAGTTGCTCCAAGACATGTGGGATCTTCCCGGACCAGGGATTGAACTCTTGGCCCCTGCACTGGCAGGCAGATTCTTAACCACTAGACCACCAGGGAAGTCCTCTCATTGCATGTTCTGAAGTCTACTAATTTGGAAATTTCCATCACTCTCTGCCAAACATGGGCATAAGCCTCCTTCACCAGACTCTTTGGGATGCATTTACTTAGCAACCAAATGCCCCTTCGGAGAATCTGCCTCTCTCTCACAGGCTCTCTCTGTCTTTTCCATTCAAAAAAAACAAAACAAAACCTCTCTTCCTTCAGTTCAGTTCAGTTCAGTCGCTCAGTCGTGTCCGACTCTTTGCGACCCCATGAATCGCAGCACGCCAGGCCTCCCTGTTCATCACCATCTCTCGGAGTTCACTCAGACTCACATCCATCGAGTCAGTGATGCCATCCAGCCATCTCATTCTCGGTCGTCCCCTTTTCCTCCTGCCCCCAATCCCTCCCAGCATCAGAGTCTTTTCCAATGAGTCAACTCTTCGCATGAGGTGGCCAAAGTACTGGAGTTTCAGCTTTAGCATCATTCCTTCCAAAGAAATCCCAGGGTTGATATCCTTCAGAATGGACTGGTTGGATCTCCTTGCAGTCCAAGGGACTCTCAAGAGTCTTCTCCAACACCACAGTTCAAAAGCATCAATTCTTCGGCGATCAGCCTTCTTCACAGTCCAACTCTCACATCCATACATGACCACAGGAAAAACCATAGCCTTGACTAGACGGACCTTAGTCGGCAAAGTAATGTCTCTGCTTTTGAAAATGCTATCTAGGTTGGACATAACTTTTCTTCCAAGGAGTAAGCGTCTTCTAATTTCATGGCTGCAGTCACCATCAGCAGTGATTTTGGAGCCCAAAAAAATAAAGTCTGGCACTGTTTCCACTGTTTCCCCATCTATTTCCCATGAAGTGATGGGACCAGATGCCATGATCTTCGTTTTCTGAATGTTGAGCTTTAAGCCAACTTTTTCACTCTCCTCTTTCACTTTCATCAAGAGGC
>SJYT01066267.1:0-22786 GCA_006410635.1 Cephalophus harveyi
AAAAAAAAAAATGATGGAACACAGGGTCTTTAGCACCCATTTATGATTAAAGCTCTTCAAAAAATGGGCAAAGAAGGAAACCTACCTCAACATAATAAAGGCCATATATGATAAGCCCACAGCAAACATTCTCAATGGAAAAAAACTGAAACCATTCACCCTAAGATCCGGAACAAGACAAGGGTGCCACTTTCACCACTATTATTCAACATAGTTTTGGAAGTCCTAGCTACAGCAATTAGAGAAGAAAAAGAAATAAAAGGAATCCAGATTGGAAAAGAAAAAGTAAAGCTCTCATTGTTTGCTGACAAGATACTATACACAGAAAATCCTAATGATAGTATGAGATAATTACTAGATCTAGTCAGCGAATTTAGCAAAGTCTCAGGATATAAAATCAATACACAGAAATCACTTGCATTCCTAGATACTAACAATGAAATATCAGAAAGAAAAATTAAGGAATCAATCCCATTCACCATTGTAACAAAAAGAATTAAATATATAGGAATAAACTTACCTAAGGAGACAAAAGAACTGTATGCAGAAAATTGTGAGACATTGATGAAAGGAATCAAAGATGACATAAACAGATGGAGAGATATTCCATGTTCTTGGGTAGGAAAAATCAATATTGTGAAAATGACTACACAACCAAATGCAATCTGCAGATTCAGTGCAATCGCCATCAAATTACCAATGGCATTTTTCACAGAACTAGAACAAAAAATTTCACAATTCATATGGAAACACAAAAGACCGCAAATGGCCAAAGCAGTCTTGAGAAAGAAGAATGGAGCTGGAGGAATCAACCTTTCTGACATCAGATTATACTAAAAAGCTAGTTATCAAGACAGTATGGTACTGGCACAAAAACAGAAATATAGACCAATGGAACAAGATAACCCAGAAATAAACCCATTACTTTGCCAACAAAGGTCCTTCTGGTTAAAGCCATGGTTTTTCCAGTAGTCATGTATGGATGAGAGAGTTGGACTTTAAAGAACACTGAGTGAAGAATTGATGCTTTTGAACTGTGGTGTTGGAGAAGACTCTTGAGAGTCCCTTGGACTGCAAGGAGATCCAACCAGTCCATCCTAAAGAAAATCAGTCCTGAATATTCACTGGAAGGACTGATGCTGAAGCTGAAACTCCAATACTCTGGCCACCTGATGTGAAGAACTGACTCATTTGAAAAGATCCTGATGCTGGGAAAGATTGAAGGCGGGAGGAGAAGGGGATGACAGAGGATGATATGGCTGGATGGCATCACGAACTCAATGGACATGTGTTTGAGTAAACTCTAGGAGTTGGTGATGGATAGGGAGGCCTGGCATGCTACAGTCCATGGGTTCACTAAGAGTCAGACACGACTGAGTGACTGAACTGTACTGAACCTATGCGTAACTTGTTTTTGACAAAGGAGGCAAGAATATACAATGGGGCAAAGACAGCCTTTTCAATAAGTGGTGCTGGGAAAACTGGACGGCTACATGTAAAAGAATGAAATTAGAATGCTTCCTAACACCGTGAAAGAAAGTGAAAGTGAAGTCGCTCAGTCGTGTCCGACTCTTTGCGACCCCATGGACTATAGCCGACCAGGCTCCTCCATCCATGGGATTTTCCAGGCAATAGTCCTGGAATGGCTTGCCATTTCCTTCTCCAGGGGATCTTCCCAACCCAGGGACCGAACCTGGGTCTCCTGCATTGTAGACAGACGCTTTACCGTCTGAGCCACCAGGAAGCGTACACAAAGATAAACTCAAAATGGATTAAAGACCTAAATGAAGACCAGAAACTATAAAACTTAGAGAAAACATAGGCAGAACACTGGATGACACAAAGCAAGATCCTCTATGACCCACCTCCTAGAGTAATGGAAATAAAAACAAAAGTAAACAAGATTAAACTTAAAAGTTTTTGCACATCAAAGGAAACTATAAGCAAGGTAAGAGGACAACCCTCAGAATGGGAGAAAATAATAGCAAATGAAACAACTGACAAAGGATTAATTTCCAAAGTATACAAGCAGTCATACAACTCAATACCAGAAAAATAAACAACCCAATCAAAAAGTGGGAAAAGACCTAAACAGACATTTCTCCAAAGAAGACATACAGATGGCTAACAAACACATGAAAAGATGTTAAACATCGCTCATTATTAGAGAAATGTGAATCAAAACTACAATGAGATATCACCTCTCATTGGTCAGAATGGCCATCATCAAAAAGTCTACAAACAATAAATGCTGGAAAGGGCGTGGGGAAAAGGGAACACTCAGCACTGCTGGTGGGAATGTAAGTTGATATAGCCACTATGGATGACGGTATGGAGATTCCTTAAAAAACTAGGAATAAAACCACCATGTGACCCAGCAATCCCACTCCTAGGCATATACCCTGAGGAAATCAATATTGAAAAAGACACGTGTATCCCATTGTTCATTCCAGCACTGTTTACAATAGCTAGAACACGGAAGCAACCTAGGTGTCCATCAACGGATGAATGGATAAAGAAGTTTTGGTACATATACACAACGGAATATTATTCAGCCATAAAAAGGAACACATTTGAGTCAGTTCTAATGAGGTGGATGAACCTAGAGTGTATTATACAGAGTGAAGTAAGTCAGAAAGAGGAAGAAATATCATATACTAATGCGTATATACAGAATCTAGAAAGATGGTACCAAAGAATTTATTTGCAGAGCAGCAATGGAGAAATAGACATAGAGAATAGACTTATGGACATGGGGAGAGGGGAATAGAGGGTGAGATTATGGAGAGAGTAACATGGAAACTTATATTACCATATGTAAAATAGATAGCCAACAGGAATTTGCTGTTTATCTCAGGAAACTCAAACAGGGGCTCTGTATCAACCTCAAAGGGTGGAATGGGGAGGGAGATGGGGGGGAGGTTCAAGAGGGAGGGGCTGTATACCTACAGCTGATTCATGTTGAGGTTTAAAAACAACAAAATTCTGTAAAGCAATTATCTTTCAATTAAAAAATAAAGTAAAAAAAAAACCAAACCCTCACATTCCAGGAAATACCTACCCACCAACAAACACTTTTAAAGAACTTGTTTGTTTTTGAAGAGTGTTTTATCAACATAATGTATGAAATTAGGAAAACAACCAAGAGCTCAGGCATTCTAAACCAAAAGGCAAACTCAAGAGAATCAATTAAGTTTTAAGAACAGTTGAATCAAACAGAACTTCACCCATTTTTACTACTAAATTATATAAGAATCCATAGGAAATTTTTAGCTAAAGTCCATCTTCATTTGAGTTATGTCAAGTAACATAATTTTTTAATTGGCTTCCTCATATATTAGTAAGCTGATTATTTTTCAAACTTTAAACTTTTTATTTTGTACTAACAAAATAAATTATTTTTTTTAGTAACAATCTTGTGGCAGTTTCAGGTGAACAGCGAAGAGACTCAGCCATATATACACACGTATCCATTCTCCTCCAAACCTCCCTCTCATCCAGGCTGGTACAGAACACTGGGTAGAGTTCCATGTGCTATACAACAGGTCCCAGTTGTTACACTGTTATTTTCAATGAAAATCTAAAAATGGTCATTTTTAACAAGTCTAAAAAATTTTCAGAAAAATAAATGAAATTTCAGAAATAAAAAAGATAAAAAAGAAAAAATAATGGAGAGATGAAAGGAGAATAATTTTAAAAAATGATGGAACACAGGATCTTATGAGTCCTTTTTTCTTTTTGTTAGGTTTAGGCGGACTTTTAGTCAGGAAGGTCTAGGTAAATAGAATAGAATCTGCATGTCCTGCACATTTATTAGTGTACCAAGGAGAAGTGAACAGTAGTATCGATAGTGCCATAAAGAATAAATATGCAAAGTTTTTGTAGAGTCCAATTCAATAGAAAGTGACAGAGGTCATGTATTACAAATGAGTCTGAGTGAACGCCGAGAGATGGTGATGAACAGGGAGGCCTGGCGTGCTGCGATTCATGGGGTCGCAAAGAGTCGGACACGACTGAGCGACTGAACTGAACTGAACTGAGACAACTCAGTACTTTCTGATATGATGACACGATGTTTCTTTTAAAATGGGTACTCTTCACTCAAGGGCTGAAAAATAAGTTCCGAGATGTAATACAAAAAGAAAAATGCATTCACCCAAAGAGCATTACTTGTAAAGGGTTTTGTATTTTTTTTCCCCAACGACTGCCATGAATTGCTGACTCATGCGAGATCTTATTGTTCACACAGGCTCACTCTTCTTCCAGTGATTGCAAGTGACTGACTTGGTGAATACCACCCAATAAAGTGGTGATTTCTGAAACCAACTGGTAAATAGATTTAAATAAATCACTTCCACCGAGTGTCACAAACCCTTGGAAACATTAAGACCTGGCACAGACTAGTGCTTAATAAATGTTTATTGAATGATCATGATCTTGTCATATTGAATTTCCTGATAAGAGAAAATATAATTAATGTACTCAGGCACATGGAAGCTCAGAGAACACTGAGTAAATTAATGGTTGGTGGCTCAGATGGAAAAGAATCTGCCTGCAATGTGGGAGAGCCAGGTTCGATCCCTGGGTTGAGAAGATCCCCTGGAGAAGGGAATCACTCCAGTATTCTTGCCTGGAGAATTCCATGGACAGAGGAACCTGGCAGACTACAGTCCATGGGGTCACAAAGAGTCAGACACAACTCAGCATCTAACAGTTTCACATTTTCCCTTTCCCAGTTAATGTCTTAATAACTAAAGAATAAAATATTTAGAAAAAAAAATTGATCCGTTTTCTTCCTCCAGAAAGAAAGAGACTATTTCTGTATTTCAAAGAGAAGCGGAAAAGTGAGACAATTTTATGGAAACTGTTAACTATTGAACATTTGAAGAATAAAGCAGTTTTGGCCATAAATACATTTATTGTTTTACTCCTTTGAAGTTTGAAAGTATATGGCATTACTTTAAAAATCAGAATCACTATCTCTACTTATGTACACATAAGGATTCACTCAAGAAAAACAAAAATTATTAAGTTAATGTAGACAGTAGTCTACACGGAGAAGGCAATGGCACCCCACTCCAGTACTCTTGCCTGGAAAATCCCATGGATGGAGGAGCCTGGTAGGCTGCAGTCCATGGGGTCGCTAAGAGTTGGACACAACTGAGCGACTTCACTTTCACTTTTCACTTTCACGCACTGGAGAAGGAAATGGCAGCCCACTCCAGTGTTCTTGCCTGGAGAATCCCAGGGACAGGGGAGCCTGGTGGGCTGCCATCTATGGGATCGCACAGGGTCAGACGTGACTGAAGCGACTTAGCAGCAGTAGCAGCAGCAGTCATAAGCAAAAGCATATATTCCTTTCTAAATTAAAGGTAATGATAAGTGACAATAATCATAGTATTATGATTTAAGGAGTGATTTTGGGGGGTAGACATAGTGCTAAAAAGCTTTGGTATTTAATCATCATCAGTTCAGTCGCTCAGTCGTGTCCGACTCTTTGCGACCCATGAATTGCAGCACGCCAGGCCTCCCTGTCATCCTTAAATGTAGGTAAAACATTTTCTTCATGCTATGGTCAAGGAGCCTGACTTAGAGATTAAGGAGCCTCAGTCCTATGGTAAGAAGAGTTTATCTGCTGTGTTATAAGAATTCCTTAAACACCTTTACAGAACTACAAGGCTGCTGTGTAACTCTGTGGCACACTGTTTGTGAAAAGATGAAGAGGAATCTCTACACCTTTATTTCAACTGCCACATTTTCTGGGAAGTGGAAGTCTTTGATCCAAGTCCTCTTCAGAACAAATTCACTATATGTATCACTGAAAACTCTTCCTTTCAACGATTTATTATTCTTTCTCTTGCTCATTCACTCTAATTCCAAGTTCAGTTATAGTTACATTAATTATATTACTCACAATTATGAACCAAGGTAAAGAATGTCTATATGATCCCATCATTCTAATCTAAGGGGAAAATAATGTGCCTTGAAGAACTAACCAAACAATAAAAGTCTTCCCTCTGCAGTCTTTCCTCAAATTTCTTCAGTTCTAGAATGAGAATTAGTTCTAAGGCACTGCTAGGTTCCTGGCCAGAGCTGTTCCCTTTTTCACATGCTTACTAAAGATCTCTTTAAGAATCTTCAGTTCCACAGCTAGAGCAACCAAGCTGATCAATATAAACATGCAGAATTTGAGAACCGTGAGGGACAAATGTTCTACAGAAAAGGAAATGAGGTGGGGCGTGCTGATGACATTGGTTGCTCAGGGTTACGTGGCTGCATTCACACATTTTGGTCACAACTACCAAAAATTGAAATGGCTGTGAGCAAGCATGCAGGTAAACAAAAATCAATTGTCTAGGCTCTATCTGGGTCCCAGGCAGTCAATAACGAGTGCCATCGCTTCAGCCGTCTCTGACTCTTTGTGGCGCTATGGACTGAAGCCCACGAGGCTCCGCTGTCTATGGGGATTTTCCAGGCAAGAATACTGGAGTGGGTTGCCATGCCCTTTCTCCACTAGTGGTAATCACTAGTTTTCCAGGGGATCTTCCTGGCCCAGGGATTGAACCCACATCTCTTAACGTCTCCTACATTGACAGGCAGGTTCTTTACCACTAGAGCCACCTGGGAAGCCCATAGTCAATCACAGGAACTATGGAGTGGGTTGCCATGCCCTTTCTCCACTAGTGGTAATCACTAGTTTTCCAGGGGATCTTCCTGGCCCAGGGATTGAACCCACATCTCTTAACGTCTCCTACATTGACAGGCAGGTTCTTTACCACTAGAGCCACCTGGGAAGCCCATAGTCAATCACAGGAACTGAGTATAAACAGTATAATAAAAAATAAGTTACTTATTGTATCCTACATAAATCTTCCACTGTGGTGAAATTTAAATAATGCTTTGGCAACAATGGACAGACTTGGAAGGTCATTATGCTAAGTGAAAGGAGACAGATAAGAAAGAATACTGTATGATATTACTTATAGAAGGAATCTAAAAAATACAACTAAGTAATGAATATAAGAAAAATGAAGCAGTCTCACAGATACAGAGCACTACTGGTTAGCAGTGGGGAAAGTAAGGGGAGGGGTAGTATAAAGGTGGGAGGGAAGAAGAAATCAACTGTTGGATGTAAGACAGGCTACAAGGTTGTATTTTACAAATGGGAAATATAAACAATGTTTTGCAATAACTGTAAAAGGAGTATAAACTTTAAAAATTGTAGTAAAAATGAGTAAATACACAAAAAATAAAAATGTGAAATAATGCTTTGAGTTAATTTAGAACTAAGTTTAGGGTTCTATTAAGAGAAGGAGTCATTTGAGGAAGCATTCAGTTCAGTTCAGTTCAGTCACTCAGTCGTGTCCGACTCTTTGCGACCCCATGAATCGCAGCACGCCAGGCCTCCCTGTTCATCACCATCTCCCGGAGTTCACTCAGACTCATGTCCATCGAGTCCGTGATGCCATCCAGCCATCTCATCCTCGGTCGTCCCCTTCTCCTCCTGCCCCCAATCCCCCCCAGCATCAGAGTCTTTTCCAATGAGTCAACTCTTCGCGTGAGGTGGCCAAAGTACTGGAGTTTCAGCTTTAGCATCATTCCTTCCAAAGACATTCCAGGGCTGATCTCCTTCAGAATGGACTGGTTACTGAGTAAAAATTAATCATTCAAAGTTGAATGCTATGATTTTTCCATTTTGCTAGAAGAAAATTTTTCTTTAGCCAAAAGGGTGATTTAAGTGGATTAAAACTGTATTTCCATCCTGGTATCTCTTTGGGAAAGTTTCAATTACAGTCAAGATGAATGATGACTTGTCGCAGGCCCACTTACTATTTAATGTGGATAGATGACTTCCCTAAAACTTCAACAGTAATCCAATAATACTTCATATTCTGACAGGTTTCCACAGCTGGGTATAATGGTAACACTGCACTGTTTTATCACCAGATAACTAGAAATTTCTAGATGATATGGACTCTTGTTTACTAAATGCACTCTTAAATGCACAATCATACAGCACAACCTTTAACTGTAGGTACGTAATACTTTTCATATTGTTCATACGGTTCTCAAGGCAAGAATAGTGATTTGCCATTCCCTTCTCCACTGGACCACATTTTGTCAGAATTCTCAACTATGACCTGTCCATCTTGGGTGGCCCTACACAGCATGGCTCATGGTTTCACCGAGTTAGACAAGGCTGTATTCCATTTGATCAGATTGGTTAGTTTTCTGTGACTGTGGTTTTAAGTCTCTCTGCCTCTAATGGAGAAGGATAAGAGGCTTATGGAAGTTTCCTGATGGGAGAGACTGACTGAGGGAGAAACTGAGTCTTGTTCTGATGGGCGGGAACATGCTTCAGTTCAGTTCAGTTCAGTTCACTCCAGTAGCTCAGTCCTGACTCTCTGCGACCCCATGAATAGCAGCAAGCCAGGCTTGTTCATCACCTGTCCATCACCAACTCCCAGAGTTGACTCAAATTCACGTCCATCGAGTCCGTGATGCCATCCAGCCATCTCATCCTCGGTCGTCCCCTTCTCCTCCTGCCCCCAAAATAAGGAGTTCATGATCTGAGCCACAGTCAGCTCTCGGTCTTGTTTTTGCTGACTGTATAGAGCTTCTCCATCTTTGGCTACAAAGAATATAATCAGTTTGATTTTGATGTTGACCATCTGCTGATGTCCATGTGTAGAGTCTTCTCTTGTGTTGTTGGAACAGGGTGTTTGCTATGACCAGTGCATTCTCTTGACAAAACTGTATTAGCTTTTGCCCTGCTTCATTCCGTACTCCAAGGCCAAATTTGCCTGTTACTCCAGGTGTTTCTTGACTTCCTACTTTTGCATTCCAGTCCCCTATAATGAAAAGGACATCTTTTTTGGGTGTTAGTTCTAAAAGGTCTTGGAGCTCTTCATAGAACCGTTCAACTTCAGCTTCTTCAGCGTTACTGGTTGGGGCATAGACTTGGATTACTGTGATATTAAATGGTTTGCCTTGGAAATAAACAGAGATCATTCTGTCATTTTTGAGACTGCATCCAAGTACTGCATTTCGGACTCTTTTGTTGACCACGATGGCTACTCCATTTCTTCTAAGGGATTCCTGCCATCAGCAGTAGATATAATGGTCATCTGAGTTAAATTCACCCATTCCATTCCATTTTAATTCGCTGATTCCTAGAATGTCCACATTCACTCTTGCCATCTCCTGTTTGACCATTTCAAATTTGCCTTGATTCATGGACCTAACATTCCAGGTTCCTATGCAATGTTGCTCTTTACAGCATCGGACCTTGCTTCTATCACCAGTCACATCCACAGCTGGGTGTTGTTTTTGCTTTGGCTCCATTCCTTCATTCTTTCAGGAGTTATTTCTCCACTGATCTCCAGTAGCATATTGGGCACCTACTGACCTGGGGAGTTCCTCTCTCAGTATCCTATCATTTTGCCTTTTCATACTGTTTATGGGGTTCTCAAGGCAAGAATACTGAAGTGGCTTGCCATTCCCTTCTCCAGTGGACCACCTTCTGTCAGATCTCTCCACCATGACCCACCTGTTCCTGGTGGCCCCACAGGGCATGGCTTAGTTTCATTGAATTAGACAAGGCTGTGGTCTGTGTGAATAGATTGACTAGTTTTCTGTGATTAGGGTTTCAGTGTGTCCGACTCCTTTCGACCCGATGGACTGTGGATTTTCCAGGCACTTCTGTCAGATCTCTCCACCATGACCCACCTGTTCCTGGTGGCCCCACAGGGCATGGCTTAGTTTCATTGAATTAGACAAGGCTGTGGTCTGTGTGAATAGATTGACTAGTTTTCTGTGATTAGGGTTTCAGTGTGTCCGACTCCTTTCGACCCGATGGACTGTGGATTTTCCAGGCAAGAATACTGGAGTGGGTTGCCATTTCTTTCTCCAGGAGATCTTCCCCACCCAGGGATCGAACCCAATGGGTTCGATCCCTGGGTGGGGAAGATCTCCTGGAGAAAGAAATGGCAACCCACTCCAGTATTCTTGCCTGGAAAATCCTATGGACAGAGGAACCTGGTAGGCTACAGTCCATGGGGTCACAAGAGTCGGACACGGCTGAGCGACTTCACTTTCACAAAATATGGTGGAGGTAATGAAGATAATAGTGACCTCCTTCAAAAGATCCCATGCATGTACTGCTACACTCAGTGCCCCCAACCCTGCACCAGGCCACCCATGTCTCTGCTGGAGACTACTGGACACTCACGGGCAACTCTGGGTCAGTCTCTTGTGGAGTCACTGCTCCTTTATCCTGGTCCAATGCTGTAAAGAGCAATATTACATAGGAACCTGGAATGTTAGGTCTATGAATCAAGGCAAATTGGAAGTGGTCAAATAGGAGATGGCAAGAGTGAAAGTCAACCTTTTAGGAATCAGAGAACTGAAACAGACTGGAATGGGTGAATTTAACTCTGATGACCATTGTATCTACTACTATGGGCAAGAATCCCTTAGAGGAAATGAAGTAGCCATCCTAATCAACAAAACAGTCCGAAATGCAGTCCTTGGATGCAGTCTCAAAAAGGACAGAATGATCTCTGTTTGTTTCCAAGCCAAACCATTCAATATCACAGTAATCCAAGTCTATGCCCCAACCAGAAACGCTGAAGAAGCTGAACAGTTCTATGAAGACCTACAAGACCTTTTAGAATTAACACCCAAAAAAGATGTCCTTTTCATTATAGGGGACTGGAATGCAAAAGTAGGANCAAACCATTCAATATCACAGTAATCCAAGTCTATGCCCCAACCAGAAACGCTGAAGAAGCTGAACAGTTCTATGAAGACCTACAAGACCTTTTAGAATTAACACCCAAAAAAGATGTCCTTTTCATTATAGGGGACTGGAATGCAAAAGTAGGAAGTCAAGAAACACCTGGAGTAACAGGCAAATTTGGCCTTGGAGTACAGAATGAAGCAGGGCAAAGGCTAATACCGTTTTGTCAAGAGAACGCACTGGTCATAGCAAACACCCTCTTTCAACAACACGAGAGAGACTCTATACTTGGACATCACCAGATGGTCAATACTGTAATCAGGTTGATTATATTTTTTGCAGCCAAAGATGTAAAAGCTCTATACAGTCAGCAAAAACAAGACTGGGAGCTGACTGTGGCTCAGATCATGAACTCCTTATTGCCAAATTCAGACAAAAATTGAAGAAAGTAGGGAAAACCACTAGACCATTCAGGTATGACTTAAATCAAATCCCTTATGATTATACAGTGAAAGTGAGAAATAGATTTAAGGGCCTAGATCTGATAGACAGAGTGCCTGATGAACTATGGAATGAGGTTCATGACATTGTACAGGAGACAGGGATCAAGACCATCCCCATGGAAAAGAAATGCAAAAAAGCAAAATGGCTGTCTGAGGAGAACTTACAAATAGCTGTGAAAAGAAGAGAAGTGAAAAGGAAAGATATAGTCATCTGAATGCAGAGTTCCAAAGAATAGCAAGAAGAGATAAGAAAGCCTTCCTCAGTGATCAGTGCAAAGAAATAGAGGAAAACAACAGAATGGGAAAGATTAGAGATCTCTTCAAGAAAATTAGAGATACCGAGAGAACATTTCATGCAAAAATGAGGACAATAAAGGACAGAAACAGCAAGGACCTAACAGAAGAAGAGATTAAGAAGAGGTGGTAAGAATACATAAAAGAACTGTACAAAAATGGTCTTAATTACCTAGATAACCATGATGGTGTGGTCACTCACCAGGAGTGTGAAGTCAACCAAGGCTTAGGAAGCGTTATTACAAACGAAGCTAGTAGAGGTGATGGAATTCCAGTTGAGTTATTTCAGATCCTAAAAGATGATGCTGTGAAAGTGCTGCATTCAATATGCCAGCAAATTTGGAAAAACTCAGCAGTGGCCACAGGACAGGAAAAGGTCAGTTTTCATTCCAATCCCAAAGAAAGACAATGCCAAAGAACGCTCAAACTACTGCACAATTGCACTCATCTCACACGCTAGTAAAGCAATGCTCAAAATTTTTCAAGCCAGGCTTCAACAGTATGTGAACCATGAACTTCCAGATGTTCAAGCTGGTTTTAGAAAAGGCAGAAGAACCAGAGATCAAATTGCCAACATCCGCTGGATCATCGAAAAAGCAAGAGAGTTCCAGGAAAACATCTATTTCTGCTTTACTGAATATGCCAAAGCCTTTGACTGTGTGGATCACAATAAACTGTGGAAAATTCTGAAAGAGATGGGAATACCAGACCACCTGACCTGATTCTTGAGAAATCTGTATGCAGGTCAGGAAGCAACAGTTAGAACTGGACATGGAACAACAGACTGGTTCCAAATAGGAAAAGGAGTACGTCAAGGCTGTATATTGTCACCCTGCTTATTTAACTTCTATGCAGAGTACATCATGAGAAACGCTGGGCTGGAAGAAGCACAAGCTGGAATCAAGGTTGCTGGGAGAAATATCAATAACCTCAGATACGCAGATGACATCACCCTTATGGCAGAAATTGAAGAAGAACTAAAGACCCTCTTGATGAATGTGAAAGAGAAGAGTGAAAAAGTTGGCTTAAAGCTCAACATTCAGAAAACTAATTCATGGCATCCAGTCCCATCACTTCATGGCAAATAGATGGGGAAACAGTGGAAACAGTGACAGATGTTGTTTTTTGGGGGGCTCCAACATCACTGCAGATGGTGACTGCAGCCATGAAATTAAAAGACACTTGCTCCTTGGAAGAAAAATTATGACTGACCTAGACATCATATTAAAAAGCAGAGACACTACTTTGTCAACAAAGGTCTGTCTAGTAAAGGCTATGGCTTTTCCAGCAGTCATGTATGGATGAGACAGTTGCACTATAAAGAACGCTGAGCGAAGAATTGATGCTTTAAACTGTGGTGTTGAAGAAGACTCTTGAGAGTCCCTTGGACTGCAAGGAGATCCAATCAGTCCATCCTAAAGGAAATCAGTCCTGAATCTCCAATGGAAGGACTGATGTTGAAGTTGAAACTCCAATACTTTGGCCATCTGATGTGAAGAACTGACTCATCTGAAAAGACCCTGATGCTGGGAAAGATTGAAGGTGAGAGGAGGAGACGATAGAGGATGAGATGATAGGATGACATCACCGACTCAATGGACATGTGTTTAAGTAAATTCCAGGAGTTTGTGATGGATAGGTAGGCCTGGCGTGTTGCAGTCCATGGGGGTTGCAAAAAGTCGGGCATGACAGAGCTACTGAACTGAATACTTTTGAGATAGTCATTGTACAGCCCAGTTACATTAGTTATAGGACTTCCCAGGTGGCGCTAGGCGTAAAGAACCCACCTGCCAATGCAGGAGACATAAGAGATGTGGGCTTGATCCCTGGGTTGGGAAGATCCCTTGGAGAAGGAAATGGCAATCCACTCCAGTATTCTTGCCTGGAGACCCCATGGACAGAGAAGCTTGATGGCCTACAGTCCATGGGGTTACAAAGAGTCAAACAGGACAGAAGTGACCTAGGACACACAAGAAGTAACCAACCAAATAAGGACCACCCAAACGTGATACGGATATGTTTGTATATACCCTTTCTTCCCCTTTTATTTCTGTCCCTGTGATTAATGAAAATAGCCCATAATTAATCAGAATAATAGTTTTACTTTTTATCTTCAGAAATCTGGATTTCTTCATCATGCTATATTGTTCCAAAACATTCCTACATGTTTTTCCTATTCCGACCTAGTCTGTGTACCTGCTTATGATTCGTATAGATATTTATTGTTCTATCTAACAAAACTTCTTAACGAGCGTATGTGTGTGTGTATATATACATATATATATATATTCAACTTTTTTTCTTTTCAACTCCTGGGATTACACTGAACCAGCACTTAGTAGCTTGAGTATCCCATCAAAATCTCTGCCAGATGACCTGCACTCCTTTGGAAGTCAGACAGGTTTGAAAATGGTAAAACTTTCACGTGGGTAGCATTTCACATCAGATAATTGCTAATGATCCCCATGGGGAGATGACCTGAGCCTCTTTATATCGGTAATTTTGTTTTAATGGCTACTGTGTACGTCAGACACAAGGAGTTGTGAAAGAGAAAATTATGCTGCGAGGGAGAAAAGGAACAAAAAGGAGACCTAAAAGGACTTCGGCTAATCTATCTGGTACATAGAAAGTCTCCACCTTCTAAGCCAAAGAGTGTGAAGCCCAGAAAGTATGCTGCTCAGTAAGGCCACATCTCCTTTAAGATTTCTCCTTTAGCTTGGCTGCTGATTCAAGTCATAAAAATAATTCAAGGTTCTGAAAGTAACTGTAGGACACACATGAATTGGAGACTAAAAATCAGTGAACAGAAACCTCAACTAAATAGAGTCTGGAGACCGGAAGGGGAAATTCCCGTCCCGCGGCCATCTTCTCTTTGTTGTTTTAGTCGCTAAGTCGTGTCTGACTCTTTTGCAACCCCATGGTCTGTAGTCTGCCAGGCTCCTCTGTCCATGGGATTTCCAGGTGAGAATACTGGAGTGGGCTGCCATTTCCTTCTCCACGGGATCTTCCCTACCCAGGGATCAAACCTGTCTCCCTGGGCAGGTAGATTCTTTGCCAGTGAGCCTCCAGGGAAGCCTCTACACAGCCAGTGAAAACTCATGGATTCCGTTTATTATAGCCCTCTGTACTTCCTTATAAAAGCATTCTCCTTTCCTTGCATGAGGTTCACCATGGTTATAACACCCTAAACTGAAATTCTCTGCTGATCCCCAACAAATTCATCTTTGCTGGAGAAATATCTGGTCATCTATTTGTTTGATGTCAAACAAGACCCAGAGACTGAAGGAAATATACTGCTTTCTCCCCCGACAAGACACTCAAGAGATGTGTATCGTGGTTACAATTTGATGAGGGTATAAAAGGAGGTTTTCTGTTGAGGGATCCTGAAACTATGCACAGTCTAGCCAGGGCTGGACTGTCACTTTCTTGAGAGTTCCACCATGACTTCAAGCATTGTTCTATATTAAAAATGATGGGAAATTTTCAGCAGTTTTTATCCTTAAGTAAATTGTAGCTGGGAATTAACTCTGTGCCCAGAAATTCTGAGAAATAATTTTGTGAATAATGGAATATATCCATAATTAATACAAATGGTGAGTTTATGATGGCAAGACAAGCCATTACTAAAGAAAAGGGTGTTATTCTAATCTGTTTGACCCAGCACATATAGTGTGACTTCTGAGCTTTGAGTTGCAAACACCTCTGCTTCTCATTCTGCTTTCCCCTCACATGCTAATTTAAAGATCACAGGTTCTCTTTATTTAAGGTGAGAAAACCATTTTTTTTTTTCATTCTATTGTCAAAGTAGGTCATTATCAAAGTAGTTACATTGATACAATGGATTCAATGACGTGGTCATATATTCCTTCCCAGGAAAGAGCACTCCTCTTAGGACAGACCTGTTGTAGAATGTTGTCTGTACATTTTCTGTCAACATCTTTTTTCCTTTTGCTACAAAAACAAACAAACAAACCCAACTCGATAAACTGTTTTCTTGCTATTTTCTTTTTACAATTGGAAATAAGATCTTTTGGGGAAAAATACTTTCAAAATGTGTAAAACGCACACACACACAGAGCCCCCTAAAATATACCACCTCTCTTATACTTAAATTGGTAAGATACCAATTAATTACCTTTGTTTCCCTAGATATTTTCACCTGTTGATGAAAAATGCTGACATCTATCCATCCATTCAAAATGTAATCATCTTTTTCATTTGCAGTATGGGTAGTACGCCATTGAACAGTTTTTTAAAAATTGCTACATAGGCACAAATTCTGCCTTTGACAGGAAAAAATGTGTTGGTGCTTTGAGGTGGACCCTTAAGGCTTTGGATGGAGGGACAGAGGCAAGAGAACTTGGGTGGGAAGAAGCAGAGGTGTTTGGCATGAGCTAAGTGGAGTGGAGAAAGCTAGTTTGGAAATAAAGGGGAAAGTCAAAGTATTTAGAGTTCTGAAAACAGCAGAGCTAACTGTGCCTGTATCTTAGCTCAAAGTTGCAATAGGTTTTAAGGCAGGTGGCCAGTAATTTGTTACCATTAATAGTTAAAGTACAGTACCAAAATTTGTGGCTTAATTTTCTTTTCTTTCCTCCTTCTTAAAATATATTATGTGACTTGGATGCAAGAAGAAGGGGGGGCAAGAATGATGGATAGTGATTCCAGAAAGAGAGAGATGGAGAATGCTGGTTTAAGTCGTGGAGAGCAATGAAAGACTTAGAGATGGGAGGGGGCAGAATAAAAAAGCCTTTGACTGTGTGGATCACAATAAACTGGAAAATTCTTAAAGAGATGGGAATACCAGACCACCTTACCTGACTCCTGAGAAACCTGTATGCTGGTCAAGAAGCAACAGTTAGAACTGGACATGGAACAACAGAATACTTCAAAATTGGGAAAGGAGTACATCAAGGCTGTATATTGTCACCCTGCCTATTCAACTTCTATACAGAGTACATCATGCAAAATGCCAGGCTGGATGAAGATCAAGCTGTAATCAAGATTGCTGGGAGAAATATCAATAACCACATATATGCAGATAACACTATCCTAAATGGCAGAAAGCAAAGAGGAACTAAACAGCCTCTTGATAAAGGTAAAAGGGGAGAGTGAAAAAAACTGGCTTAAAACTCAACATTCAAAAAATGAAGATCATGGCATCCAGTCCCATCGCTTCATGGCAAATAGATGGGGAAACAATGGAAACAGTGACAGACTATTTTCTTGGGCTCCAAAATCACTGACGGTAGTGACTGCAGCCATGAAATTCAAAGACGCTTGCTCCTTGGAAGAAAAGCTATGACAAACATAAACAGCATATTAAAAAGCAGAGACATTACTTTGCTGACAAAGGCCCATCTAGTCAAACCTATGGTTTTTAAGATAGTCGTGTATGAATGTGAGAGTTGGACCATAAAGAAGGCTGAGTGCCAAAAAATTGATGCTTTCAAATTGTGGTGATGAAGAAGACGAGAGTCCCTTGGGCTGCAAGGGGATCAAACCAGTCAATCTTAAAGGAAATCAACCCTGAATATTCACTGGAAGGACTGATGTTGAAGCTGAGACTCCAATACTCTGGCTACCTGACGCAAAGAGCCGACTCACTGGAAAAGACCCTGATGCTGCAGCTTGAGAAATGCAGCTTGAGGGAAAGCTTGAGGGCAGAAGGAGAAGGGGGCGATAGAGGATGAGATGGTTAGATGGCATCACTGACTCAATGAACATGAGTTTGAGCAAGCTCCAGATGATGGTGAAGGATAGGGAAGCCTGGTATGCTGCAGTCCTTGGGGTTGCAAAAAGTCAGACACGATACAGCGACTGAACAACTACAGCAAAGAATTAAAGAAAAGATATGCTCACAGAGAAACTTGGCATTAAATACATCTATTCTAGTGGGCAGATGTGGCTGAACTTTAATCCTGGTACTCTAAGTTAGTACATTCTGGCATATTCCCCACAACCTATATTGTCAGCATCTGTAGCTACAGGAGTTACTGAAGCACGTGTATGAACTGAAGGATCTTCTTTAATGAATTATTCCTCTTCACAAGCATTATCAGATGGGACCTTCTTTAAATTATCACTTAAGAATGGATATCTTCCTGTTCTGAGAAAATTTTTGAAAACGGCTAGGCTAATCATGGCATTATTTCAGTCGTGTCCTGAATTGTCACATAGAGTAAAGGTCAATTTTAATCCTAAAGTACTGCATCCTCGAGAGATACAAGAATATTTTTGTTTTGGAAGACATGGTTTAACCTAACAAATCAGAAAGAATTAATGTCAAGGTTAGCATCAAAGATTTTTGAGGACAGTAAATAAAAGAAAAAGAATTCTTTGACAAAGTTTTATTTCCTTAAAAAGGGTAAACACATGCCAAAACCTCTGAATATCACGCTAGCCAAAAATGTATCAGTGGCTTTAATTAGACACATCTCCTCCCATCTTACAATGCTAACTTACAATGAGATCTGCATTGACAAAACAATTTCTAGCTTCTGATTTGTTTGCAAATATTGCTCTCAATCATCCTGATTCTTTGCTAATGATTGTCACTTCAAGTTAGAATTTTCAAATAACTGTCTTATATAATACATAAGCTACTGATACTAGTCATGGTAAAACGTTAAACTCTAGAGGCCATTACCAAAAAAACAAACAACAAAACATAGTACATTCCTAATAGGAGAGGCACCAAGCAGAAAGAGAATCCAGAAAGGAATTTCATCAACAATTCTGTTTCATTGTGCTAAAGCCCTTAAAGAAATGCCCTTTGTTCTAAGAAACAGAAAGCTTGCATCTTACTTTCCAATGAAGAAATGCTCACTTGTTGGTTATTTTAAAGTATAATAATAAAGATAATACAGAAAGCATACCAGAATTCTGAAATGGCTATTAAATAGAAGCAGTTGAAGGCCACTCCTGTAAACAGATTAAACTGTGCCTCTCACAGGCTTAAAACCTACCAAGTAATATAAATGAGGTCTTGATGATTTTTTTCCCCCTGAATATGAAATTTTCTTAGACCAGAAGTTGTACAATGTAGAATTATGGGCTTGTTTCAAGGCTGCAAGCTTAAAAAAAGATCTTTTCATCCACTTCAATGGCCAGCTGACTATAGAAATATAAAATATCTAAAAAATAAAAATAAAATCAGAGTCAAACTAAAAATGTTTCCTGTTTGTCTTTATTCTGAAGAAGCCCTGAATGTTCTGTGGATAATAGGTTTATCTCAGCGCTGGAGCCTAAAACCAGAAATGAAAAAACACTATGAAAAGCATATGATTGTTCACAATGGAATGGAAATCGGATTTCAGGTTTACAAGATTAAATCCAATTCAGACATAAAATGTTCCCAGATTTAAGTCAAAATGACAGCCACACAGATAACTATGTAAATAAGCATAAATGTACCTAAATCTGAGAGCATTTTCTTTATACTCAAGGAGGAACCGTTTGAACTGAAAAGTGATCCATTTCTGTTAACTATCTCCTTATATTTACAAAGAGTTTTAGTTGAAAGGACCTACTGTATAGCACAGGGAACTCTGCTCAATGCTATGTGGCAGCCGGGATGGGAGGGGAGTTTGGGGAGAATGGATACGTGTACATGTATGGCTGAGTCCCTCTGCTGTCCACCTGAAACTATCACAATATTACTAATCAACTGTATCCCAATACAAAATAACAAGTCAAAAGAATTTTTTTTGTTGACATTCATTGCTTCAGGCAACTTTAAAGCTGGAAAATACTCTCAAGGGAAAAAAATTACGTTTTCATGTTAACTATTGGGTGATTAAATACATTTCTGGATTAGGGAGAAAATAAGTCAGCAATAATAAAGATTACTTCATGGTCTAACTCAGGGCCACCTTTTTGTCACCAAATCATATTTACATAAGAAATGAAGACTGAGTAAAAATTAGCAATGACAAGAAGAAGCAATGACATATCAGCAAGGTTGCTGTAGTTGTTCATTGTTTAGTCACTAAGTTGTGTCTGACTTTTGCGATCACGTGGACTGTAGCCCATCAGGCTCCTCTGTCCATGAGATTTCCCAGGCAAGAATACTGGAGTAGGGTGTTACTTCTTTTTCCAGGGGATCTTCCTGACCAGGGATTGAACCTGCATTTCCTGCATTGGCAGGCAAATTCTTTACCACTGAGTCACCAGGGAAGCCCATTTGCGAGGTTAACAGACAATTTTTTCACCCATGAGATACCACCCACTTATCCAAGCAAAGACTATCAATTTCATTTTATTCTTGAAAATAATCATAAGGCAAGATTTTAATTAGGCTAGTCACACTGCTACTTCAAAACCTGAATGCTCATTCAGTGACATAAGATAAGGCCCAAGGACAGTAGCTTTGAGAAAGAAGGCTGATCATCAAGAAAACCTGCCTTACAAATTGGATTGTATTACTTTCCTACTATTGGCAGTAACAAATTCCCACAAAGTTAGTGGGTTGAAAATGACATGCATTTATGATGTTATAGTTCTGAAGGTCAGAAGTCTCCAATAAGTCTCATGGGATTAAAATCAAGGTGTTCCCAGGGCTGCATTCTTTCTGGAGGTTCTGGGGAAAATCTGCTCCTTTGCCTTTTTGTGTCTCCCCAGATATTCCAGACCACCCTCCTCAACTTAAATTCCTAAACTTACTCACACATGCATAGTCTCTTTTTGATCGGTCAGGTAACATAGTCAACACTTCCAGGGATTAAGACGTGGACCTCTTGGAGGGACTATTTTCATCTTACCACATTGGTTATACTGATTGAGAGCAGAGTATAGAGGCCCTTTTCTATTGTGACAGAGAGGAATCCCCTACAGAGGGCAACCCTTTCACCTTTATTCTTGGTTTGCTAGATCCAAAAGCAGTCTCTTCAGCTCAAGAAAGCATTTTAGAATTCAACGGGCTGAGTCACACTGTTAAGGATTGTCCTGAAACGACTCATGAATATATAAATTCACAAATTTACCTGAATTTGCATTAGTAACAAATGACTTATCATATACTATTAATACCATAAATGCACAAGGCACCAAAGATTAGGATTTCTAGTGAAACGTGCAGTCAGAAATTAGTATGTACTCAGTCTATCCCAAATGTCACAGGTTCTAGAGTGCCATCTTATACTATTTTTCAACAAGTTTATTTGGCTTGTGACCACCCTCTAAATTTCAATTTTAAAATATATACTATAGGGACTTCCCTGGCGATTCAGTGGTGAAGACTCTGTCCTCCCATTGCAGGGGGCATAGGTTCAATCCCTAGCTGGGGAAGTAAGAACCCGCATGCCACCTGGTGTGGCCAAAAAAGAAAAAGCAATTGAACTTGCTTCTATGGCATGTTAAACACTCTTTTGTTTAATATGTCATAGAAACACACACACTAAAGGCTCCATCAAGTGCATTTTCCTATCGCAGCAATCCATTTATTCTAAACTTTAAAACCCTTAAATACCTAAGGAAGAGTCTTCATCTCGAGTGCCCTGATGAACAGCAGCATTTGACATAAATGGTAATCCCTTCTTTTCTGTGACACTTTTTTCACTTGATTTGTGGTAGACTGTATTCTCTTGTTTCTTCTTCAATTTCACCACTGCTCCTTTTTCTATTCTCATTTGCTAGCTCCCTCTTCAGCTTTCTCAATCTTTCAAGTTTGAAGGGCTCCCAGGGTACAGTCTGTGGACCTCTTTTCTCTTCATCCACACCAGTGGTTCTCAAAGGGGGTGATACCCTCCTGCAGAAGGTATTTGACAATGTCTGGAGACGTCCACACAGCTGGTGGAGGGCTGACTGCTGGCATCTGCTGTGTAGAGGGCCTGCTGGGTGCTGCACGGGACAGCTGTTCACAACAAGCACTACCCACACCTAAGGTCAACAGTGCCAAGGCTGAGAAGAAAAATATATGAGTCCAGGAGCTGGTGAGGGACAGGGAAGCCTGGCGTGCTGCAGTCCATGGGTTTGCAAAGAGTTGGACATGCCTGAGTGACCGAACTGAAGAATAGAGAAGTTGAAACATGTAACAGTGTATGTTGAAATGTGATACAGCCTCCAAAACACAAAGGGTGTGTTGGTTAGAATGACAGTCACTTATCCTTCAGATACGCTTCGGCTAAGTTGCTTCAAACCAATTCCAGAGTAAACAAAGTAAGCACTTGTTCTCAAATCAGCAGTTTTGTTTAAAATTGAGACTAAAACAGAACCACCAATATGGAGCAATATTTCCCTGCATTGCTCTAGAATTAGGTTCATTTCTGCCTACAATCAAGTCATAGTCCAGCCACCATGGGAAGCCTGGTATGATCCATTCTTACAAACTGAACACCTGTTGAGATGCTTCCCTTGCCAAGAAGGTCATCCAGACTGCATTTTATAATATCGCTCCAAGCAAGAGAAACAAATAACCTGAAATGAAGAACAGTAACCGCCAAGACAACTTCCTTTTGAAGTAGAATTTCAGTTATTTCCATTCACCCCCAAGTATAAAAATTCCATGATAGCCAACACTTTCCTAGCCCTGGCTAGGGTAATGCTGTAAAAATAACGTTAGACTATCAGGACTTACAATATGCAATCTCAAAAATGACAGAATGATCTCTGTTTGTTGCCAAGGCAAACCATTTAATATCACAGAAATCCAATTCTATGCCCCAACCAGTAACGCTGAAGAAGCTGAAGTTGAACAGCTCTATGAAGACCTACAAAACCTTTTAGAACTAACATCCAAAAAAGATGTCCTTTTCATTATAGGGGACTGGAACACTAAAGCAGGAAGTCAAGAAACACCTGGAGTAACAGGCAAATTTGGCCTTGGAATGCGGAATGAAGCAGGGCAAAGGCTAATACAGTTTTGCCAAGAAAATGCACTGGTCACAGCAAACACCCTCTTCCAACAACACAAGAGAAGACTCTACACATGGACATCACCAGATGGTCAACACCGAAATCAGATTGATTATATTCTTTGCAGCACCAACTCTCATATCCATACATGACTACTGGAAAAACCATAGCTTTGACTAGATGGACCTTTGTTGGAAAAGTAATGTCTGTGCTTTTTAAACTGCTGTCTAGGTTGGTCATAGCTTTTCTTCCAAGGAGCAAGTGTCTTTTAATTCCATGGCTGAAGTCACCATCTGCAGTGATTTTGGAGCCGAAGAAAATAGTCTCTCACTGTTTCCATTGTTTTTCCATCTATTTGCCGTGAAGTGATGGGACCAGATGCCATGATTGCAGTTTT
>SJYT01066267.1:22928-61999 GCA_006410635.1 Cephalophus harveyi
TGGGACCAGATGCCATGATTGTAGTTTTCTGAATGTTGAGTTTTAAGCCAACTCTTTCACTCTCCTCTTTCACTTTCATCAAGAGGCTCTTTAGTTCCTCTTCACTTTCTGCCATAATGGTGGTGTCATCTGCATATCTGAGGTTATTGATATTTTCCCAGGAATCTTGATTCCAGCTTGTGCTTCATCCAGTCCAGCATTTATCATGATGTACTCTGCATATAAGTTAAATAAGCAGGGTGACAATATACAGTCTTGGCATATTCCTTTCCTGATTTGGAGCCAGTCTGTTGTTCCATATCTGGTTCTAACTGTTGCTTCTTGACCTGCATATAGATTTCTCAAGAGACAGGTAAGGTGGTATGGTATTCCCATCTCTTGAAGAATTTTCCACAGTTTCTTGTGATCCATGCAGTCAAAAGCTTTGGCATAATCAATAAAGCAGTAGTAGTTGTAGAAGAAGGACAGAAGTGGGCTCTATAGTGGGGTTAATGGCGACCTCCTCCAAAAGGGCTTATGCCACACACTGAGTGACTCAGGTCTGCTACACACAGAGCCTCGGCCCCTGCGGCAGGCCACTGCTGACCCTTGCCTCTGCAGGAAATAGTCAAACACTCAAAGACAGATCTGGCTTAGTCTCTGTGGGATCTCTGGGTCCTGGTGCACACAAAGTTTTGTTTGAGTCTTCCAAGCATCTCTGGCCGGGATGCAGTTTGATTCTAAAGGCAATTTCCCCCCTCTTACTGTCTTGCTGGGACTTCTCCTTTGCCCTTAGGTTTGGGTTATCTTTTTTTGGTGGGATCCAACATTCTTCTGTCAATGGTTATTTAGCAGAGAGTTGTAATTCTGATCTGCCTTTTGAGAAATCTATATGCAGATCAAGAAGCAACAGTTAGAACTAGACATGGAAAAATAGACTGGTTCCAAATAGAAAAAGGAGTACGTCAAGGCTGTATATTGTCACCCTGCTTATTTAACTTATATGCAGAGTACATCATGAGAAACGCTAGGTTGAAAGAAGCACAAGCTGGAATCAAGTTTGCCGGGAGAAATATCAATAACCTGAGATATGCAGATGACACCACCCTTATGGCAGAAAGTGAAGAGGAACTAAAAAAACCTCTTGATGAAAGTGAAAGAGGAGAGCGAAAAAGTTGGCTTAAAATTCAACATTCAGAAAACGAAGATCATGGCATCTAGTCCCATCACTTCATGGGAAATAGATGGGGAAACAGTGGAAACAGTGTCAGACTTTATTTTTGGGGGCTCCAAAATCACTGCAGATGGTGACTGCAGCCATGAAATTAGAAGACACTTACTCCTTGGAAGGAAAGTTATGACCAATCTAGACAGCATATTGAAAAGCAGAGACATTACTTTGCCGACTAAGGCCTGTCTAGTCAAGGCTATGGTTTTTCCTGTGATCATGTATGGATGTGAGAGTTGGACTGTGAAGAAGGCTGAGCGCCGAAGAATTGATGCTTTTGAACTGTGGTGTTGGAGAAGACTCTTGAGAGTCCCTTGGACTGCAAGGAGATCCAACCAGTCCATTCTGAAGGAGATCAGCCCTGGGATTTCTTGGGAAGGAATGATGCTAAAGCTGAAACTCCAGTACTTGTGGCCACCTCATGCGAAGAGTTGACTCATTGGAAAAGATTCTGATGCTGGGAGGGATTGGGGGCAGGAGGAGAAGGGGATGACAGAGGATGAAATGGCTGGATGGCATCACAGACTCCATGGACATGAGTCTGAGTGAACTCTGGGAGTTGGTGATGGACAGGGAGGCCTGGTGTGCTGCGATTCCTGGGGTCGCAAAGAGTTGGACACGACTGAGAGACTGATCTGAACTGATCAGGACTTACACCCATCAATCTGATCTTAAATGTTCTTAGCCAATTTCTTCTAAATCAAAGTATGACAATTTGTTAACAATAAAGGTTTCTGTGCCACAACCTTTTTAAAATTAAGGTAACTCTATGTTGCAAATCTCAGAACTATGTAAGTAGGTGCTATCATATTTCAAAGAATGCCAATTGTAATGAATAAAATGAGCTGCACTGTTTTCTAAATCTTAGAACAAATTATTATTTTCATTAGCTGCACTCAGGCATTGGGTCTCCTGTATTTCTGCCATGTTGAGAGACACTGATCCTCCCCTGACGTTTGTGTACCAAGCTGAATGAGTCAAACAGGAAGCTGCTCTCTATTACGTGTGTGACATCAATTTCTACAGGAGGAAGCAGAATAAAACCTGCCAGAGAGTGGCCAATAACTGGTTTAGGAGCTTTTTATCTTTATATCTATGTTCACTGTTTCCCACAGAGACTTTCTCTTTGCTTTAAAAAAAAAAAAAAAAACCTTCAATTATAGGATCAAAGCTAGGAACAATGATAAAAATTTCTCTTGGGGAAAATGTCTAATAGAAAAATCTCCAGGTCTATCAAACATAGAAATGAAGAGCACAGCTCCCAACTCTCCAGAAAGTGAAAAAAGAATTTGTCTCATTTCTAAAGTTTCTTTTTACTACTGGACTGTAAGACAAGAACAATTTCTACTTCACCTGCATGGCAGGTGAATCCTGAGACATAACTAAGGTACAGCTGGGATTTATCAAGTATGTGTTCTGAGAAAAGAGATTCTTAAAATAGCAATATGCCCAGAGCACGCCTTTCTTCAATCAGACAACTTCAGAAGCAAGTAAAATTTCTTAAGGAGACACATGTGTCTCTGACTCATGGTTTCTTTGAAGGCTGGAAGCTTGATGGGTCTTCCCATATTCCCAAGAGCATTCCCCTTGGGAATGTGCGTTTTGAGGGACAGAGTCCTTGACATTATTCACAGTGGCATGCACACACTGAATCAAGAGAGCCATCACTCTAAATAGGAAACCTCAGACTTTGCTTTTCTTATTTGTCAAGGCCGATTTAATAAGCAACAAGATTTGGGAGAAAGAATATTCTTTACTTAGCTATGTTTACACAAAGGGTCCACGCTCCCCACCACCGCAAAAAAAAAGTTAAAAAATGATTTGGCAAGTGTTAATTCAAAATACATCCTTCAGTCTAAAGCATTTTTGAAACAATTTGAGAAATTCTATATGCCTGCGTGCTATGAGAGTGCGTGTGCATGCACAGTCACTAAGTCGTGTCTGACTCTTTGCGATCCCATGAACTGAGAGTACTGGAGCAGGTTACCATTTCCTTCTTCAGGGGATCTTCAAGACCCAGGGATTGAACCTGCATCTCCTGGATCTTCTGCATTGGCAGGAGGATTGTTTACCACTGAGCCATCTGGGAAGCCTCACCTATGTGCCATAACGACATTTAAACACCAATAACATTAAACACCAACATTACTGTGGGTGTTTACTGAGTACCCACAGTAAATCTCTATTACATGAATTTACTATTCCACAATAGACACAAAATTGAACACTGGCCTAGAATGTATATTTGTGTACTGCTCCAGACCACTAAAATGGAATATTTGGTATAAGACCACTAAGATTCAATTTGGTAAGTAATAAGAACTTGTTTCACCAAGCACTTACTACATTCCAAATTCTTAGTGTTCCAAGGACTTGTTATACAAAATGTCTTATTTACATTTCAGAGAACATGTCCATTCTACAGATTAAAAAACTAAAGAACAAGATTAAATAAACTGTACAAGAACCTAGAACTTTTCAGTGATGGTGCTGGGACTTAAACCAAGGCAGCCAAGTGTTAGCCCAGGGCCCTTAACCACTATATTGGGTTCCTATTCAAAACATTAAGACTACTTCCTCACTGGTTCTTTCAAAGGTAAATAATCACTTACTCTATTGTCCATTCTACAGATTAAAAAACTAAAGAACAAGATTAAATAAACTGTACAAGAACCTAGAACTTTTCAGTGATGGTGCGGGGACTTAAACCAAGGCAGCCAAGTGTTAGCCCAGGGCCCTTAACCACTATATTGGGTTCCTATCCAAAACATTAAGACTACTTCCTCACTGGTTCTTTCAAAGGTAAATAATCACTTACTCTAGAAAGCCACTTGTTCTTCAAAAAAAGTATTCCTTTTAAGTCATATTAACAAGGCTATTAATTTCAATAGAGAGAAGAAATAGCTTGAAGAAGATAAACTAAAGCAGGGCCCTTGCCCAAGAGGTCAAAGTCTCTAGAGAATGCATCTCAAAAAGCCAATGCATACTAGAAGCTGACTCTTTCCATCTGATGCTTGCCTACTTTTTTCATATGCTGACAGGCATATTCCCTGGATCACTTAATGGTTGGACATACTTTCGGATTTTACACAATTCTCCATGTGATTTCTTTGTAATCTATGGCATAATAATTTTCTGCCTTTGTGTCCTCCTATTTAGAATGATGTTCTAGCTGTCCAAAAGGACATGCTGTATTCCTATGTTTTGGATCTTAAAATCTATTATTCAAAAATTATTGAGGACACGTGTCCAAGACTATATCTAGGGAAACATAAACATTAAATCATATAGATTTTATGGTCCCTTGGTCCCACGGAAGATCCCACGTGCTACAAGTAAGACTTGGTACAAATACATGAGTAAATAAATAAATTTTTATAAAAGAAATAAAGAATAAAATGTTTAGAAGGTTATACATATGGTGGAAAGAAGAGAAAGTAAAAGCAGTGTGTAGGAAAAACAAGGCAGGAAATGAGGGGCAGACCACAGTTTAAATAGGGTGGCCACGGCAGACACACTGAGAAGGTGAATTTGAGCAAAAAAAGTATAGAAAGGAAGTGAACCACTCTGAGAAAAGCTGTGTAAGGCTGAGAAAAAAAAAAAAACCAGGGCAAGAACTGTCTTCCATGTTTACTTTTACCAGGTTCTGCCAGTTTTGCCTTTGGAAGTTTCAGTATACTGGCATATCCTTTGGGCATGAAGTGTGTATCTGAAAAAGTAATTCTGCTTGTTTCAATAACTTTTCTTGTAAATCTAGCTATGTTTGCATAGTCATAAATATCATTCAGAAAGAATGAGCATAAAAGTATTTTGACTATGGTAAAGAAAGTTATTAATTTATATAAGCAAATAATATTTATTTAGAGGATAATTATAATTGAAAATCTGAGTTCCTAAGAAATCCCCAAACTTTTGAGTTTCTGATTTCTTGTAAATTAAGGTAGTCTGTAGACAAAAGATTATGACGTACCATGGTAGAATCTTAAATTAAGACAGATCTAAAGTAGCTTGACACTAGAGATGAATTTATTTAATCTTTCTCATAAAGAAGATGTATGTTATTCTTTCAGGATTTCCTCCTGCAAACCCAAACCTGAATATACAAAAGCAAAGGCTGGTTCTTTAAAAAAAAAAAAAAATTGCCAAGATTATTCCCCAACTAGAGATAGAATTTTATTTTCTGTGAGCACGTTAATTCTGCTTCACTGGCAAAATGGCTTTAGGTCCAAGTAGCACAAAAGGGGGTAATAATTCCTGACAAGGACAAGGAAATAAGTTTTTAGTTTTCTTTCTGAATCAACAGGGGAAGGGACAGGGCAGGGGGTTGTAGGACAGAAGTGACTTTTTAATGTATATTCTTCTAAATGTCCTTTAAGAAGCAAAGCCCAATGGTACTGTAGAAATCAAAACTTTCGAAAAAGAAGCAAATGAGTAAAATATGACTTTAAAACTAAAAAAAGGAACTAAGTGAATTTCTTTTAAAATATACTGTAGCAACTCTTTCCATTTTTAAAAAAATTTAGGCTTTTTATACTAGAGCTTAAATGAGTTGCAATTAGGTTTTAAATTTTCAACCAAGTAATAACACAATATAACTATAACCTAATCCCAATTTTAGGAAGTCATCATAATACTTCAAATATAAGGGCTAGTTGTTTCTCTAAAAGCCAAAACTAATAGCTTACTTAAAAAAAAATTCTGTATTTGTCTAGTTCATCCTTTCTAATGTCACAAAAGATTATCTTCACATCCTTACAGAACTCAGATTGCTGCCTGTGAAATGAAAGGCTAAAACTATATTAATATATATAAAGAAAATAGTGGATAAAAGTTAATTTTCTTTATTTACTCTTTATTAAAAAGAAACACTGAGATGGTAGGCTTAGGGGTAACTTATTTTCTACTTGTGTTTTGCAAGATGTATTTTAAAACATGATATATTTTATAAGTTTTAATTTGAGTGAGATAAGAGAGCTAGAGATTGGGAGTGAGAACTGAGGAAAACTGGCAAAAAGTGAAAGTCTTAAATAAAAAATGTCAGGTCCTAGTCTGAGTTGGAGGAAGGCCTGGCATTTCCAGTAATGGCAAACCAGTGGCTCAATGTTGTTTGTCCCTTCAGTAGCTCAGGAGGCCTTTGGAACAAGTGTTTCTATGGAAGGTGATGAGGGATTAGAAGCCAATTTTCTCCCACCTTCTAACTTGATCCCTGATAATATGGCAAGAGTTTAAGCAGATCTGGAGGTGGGTGCTGGTCTTCTAACATCTATGTACAAGTGCACATTTTCTAACTATGCACATTTTCCTAGCAAATCCTAAGTGTTTCTCAATGTGGTCCACTGACTACTTGCATCAGAGCCTCTGGGTGCTTGTTACAGTGGCAGATTCTCCCTTCCCAGACCTAGACCTGACTTCCCTGGTGGCTCAGATGGTAAAGCGTCTGTCTACGATGCGGGAGACCCGGGTTCTATCCCTGGGTTGGGAAGATACCCTGGAGAAGGAAACGGCAATCCATTCCAGGACTATTGCCTGGAAAATCCCATGGACAGAGGAGCCTGGTAGGCTACAGTCCATGGGGTCGCAAAGAGTCTGACACGACTGAGCGATTTCACTCACTTCACTCAGACCTAGACCTGAATCTAGAGAGTTCTATGGTCCAAACATCTGTGTTCCCTTGAAAATGTGTCGAAATCCTAACCTCCAGTGTGACAGCGGTAGGAGATGGGGCCTTTGGGAGACAGCAGAGATCGCCTGAATGGAATTGGTGTCTTTATAAAAGAAAGTTCCACACGAGGCTTGAAAGAGAAGATGGCCATCTAAGAAGCAGGACCTTTCCAGATAAGGAATCTGCCGCTGTCTTGATCGTGAACTTTTCAGTCACCAGAATTGTGAGAAAACTTTGTTGCTTAAGCAACTCAGTCTAGGGTCCTGTGTTAGAGCAGCCTGAACAGACTAAGAATAAAAAGTAACCCTAAAAGTCTGCACTTCAGTACACCTCTTAGGAGACGTTTAGACTTGAGCTTGATCGACCCACGTCAGGATCATACAGCTTCCTGTCTTTGGCCAACACCATCCCTCCTGGTTCTTTGATTTCCTACCCCAAATATAACACAACTGTAATGCACAGCAAAATCAATTATATCCTACAGTCAAGTTAAAAAACTTCTAATATCATATTTACAAAAAAAGAATAAAGAAAAGAAAAAAAAAATCAGTGCATTACAAAGAGCAAAGATTTTGACAAGAGAGAGGAAAACAAAAAGAAAGGAGGTTGTTGCTGAGTCGCTCAGCCATGCCCGACTCTGCGATCCCATGGATGGTAGCCCGCCAGGCTCCCTGGTCCAAGGGATTTCCTAGGCAAGAATACTGGAGTGGGTTGTCATTCCCTTCTCCAGAGGATCTTCCTGACCCAGGGACTGAACCCAGGTCTCCCGCATTGCAGGCAGATTCTTTACCACTGAGCCACCAGGGAAGCCCCAAAGAAGGAAGAGCGGCACACTCTCTTGTCCTCTGCATTGACAACAGACAGGACACTGACTGCAGCTGCCCCAGGACTGATGATGAGAAGGCAAGTCTACATCCCGCTAAGCTTCTCATGTATGTGAGAATTTAATCCACACATTAGTCTCATTCTCATTAGACAACTAACACATAGGAACTTTTCTTCATAGATAAGCTATTTCAGTTGAAAGATATACTTTTTAAGGAATTCCTTGGAGGAGGAGAATTTAGTCTAATAGCATAGATCAAAGATACTTACCTCCTAGTTAATATAAATTTATGAAGTCTTTTGGCTTACAGAACCAAATTTTGCTGAATTTGTACTGCTAAGAGTTTATCTGGGCCAAGAGTATGGAGAGTTCTGATTCATTCATTCATATTGCAATTCAACAAATATTTATTAAGTGCTGACTACATGCAAAGCATTGAGAAGAGTTGATTATGCTCAAGGCATTGAGAAGGGTTGACAAAACAGATACACTCCCTGATCCCTTGGAGACTTTAAAGCTTTTGGGGGGTAATAGACAAGTGAACAGGAAAGTGGAGGAATAGATAATAAGGAAACACTCCAGTAACAGGTGAGGAGAAAATGGAACCCTCCTGCCACTGTTGGTGGGAAGGTAAATTGATACAGCCACTATGGAGCACAGTTTGGAAATTCCTTAAAAAAAAAAAAAAATAGAACTACCATATGACCCCGCAATCCCACAAATGGGCATGGCATATAACCTGAGAAAATCATAACTCAAAAAGACACATGTACCCCAATGTTTACTGAAGCACTATTTACAATAGCCAGAACATGGAAACAATCTGAATGCCCAAGAACAGATGAATAAAGAAGATGTGATACATATGTGTAATGGAATATTACTCAGCCATTAGAAGGAATGAAACTGGGTCATCTGTAGAGCTGTAGATGAACCTGGAATCTGTCATACACAGTGAAGTAAGACAGAAAGAGAAAAACAAATATATTAATGCATATATATAGAATCTAGAAAAACGGTACAGATGAACCTATTAGAAGGGTAGGAAAAAAGACATAGACATACAGAACAGGCGTGGGGAAGGGAAGGGTGGGATGAACTGTGAGATTAGGATTAACATATATATGCTGCTGCTGCTGCTAAATCACTTCAGTCGTGTCCGACTCTGTGTGACCCCATAGACGGCAGCCCACCAGGCTCCCCCGTCCCCGGGATTCTCCTAGCTAGTAGGATCCCTCTATGCAGCACAGAAGCTCAGCCCCATGCTCTGTGATAACCTAGTTGGGTGGGTGCCATGGAAGGGAGGCTCAAGAGGAAGATACACATGTAGCTGATCCGTTTCATGTTAGAAACTAATACAACATGGTAAAGCAATTATACTCCAATTAAAAAAATAATAAGGATGCTCTTTAAGCCATATTTAGACCAAATGAGTGAGTGAGTGGGAATAGCATGGGCAGAGAGAGAAACCACATTCAAGCAACTATAAGAAATTTAGTGGGCTTGATCTTCAAATTCCAAGAGAAGGTTTTGAGAGTTTTGAGCGGACAGCCCAAGAAATAGGTAGAAGCAAGAGTATGAGGGCTCTTACAGATTATGTTAAAATGTTTCTTTTTAATCCTAAGAGCAACAGGAAGCTACTGAAGACTTTAAATAAATGAAGTCAATATGCTCTTATTTGTGATATGTAAAGACTGCTCACTGATAAGATGAAGGCAGGAGCTTGACTAAGTCTTGCATGAGTGGCACAGGTTTTAGATAAGGGCAGGACCTGGAGCTGAGGATAAGGGAGGAGAGTGCAGTATGGTTTTGGGAAGTCTCCAGTTTGAACATTCTGAGTTGGGGAGTCATTTCACAGGAAGAGATCATAAACTTTAATAATGCTCAGTGTAAGGAAGGGTGTATGAAGTTAGTCAAGTGACTTCTGCAAATTATTTTCACTCTACCCATCCATGAGTATAGGGAACCCAGCAAAGTATATTATTTCCTCATGGTTTTGGGGCTTATTATGATCTTGGCTATAAAATTATGCTCCTTCCTATAATGTGTCAAACAGTGATGTGCAATGATGTCAGGACTAAGAAAACATTCACCCATTTTCCTAACCAGCAAGGCAGAACTTTTAAAGTTGTAAGTTTATGTGGAACACACTTATGAAGATCTAATACATAAGTGACTGATTACCAAGATTTTGTTATGAATTTTATAGTCATGTCTCAAAAGTAAAATAAACCTTTTTAAAGTACAGGTTTATCTTGCTTTGAACAACAGATTCCCCAGAAAATTGTTTAATTGTACAGTTGTTTAATTATATACAATTGTATAAATTATTTTAAACTATTTTGAGAAACTTTGGGGAGCTTCCCTACCGAAAGGAACTGAATGATTAATCTTGTTATTGTATTATATATTTTCGCAAGTGAGGCACATCTATACTGGATTGCTCTAGCTTCTCGCCAGCTGAGAGGAGAGTGTCCTCAGTGTCATTTCCTGCAAAGTCCCTAATCTCTCAAGAGATGCCCCACCACCAGGGCAAACATTACAGAGAGTGATGTGCTCTGCAGATGGCCTCTGATTGGAACCCTAGTTTCAGCGGACTGCATCCTTAGGGAGGTTGTCTGAGGACGGCGGTATGACTGAGCTGCCGATCACAATGCCCTTCTCCCTGGCTCCCTTCCAGCAAATGGTTTAGGGCTAGTTACGTGATGGAGTTCTGGCAATGACGCAAAAAGTAGAAGTGGCCAGATGGGTTTCTTGCTTAAGCTGACATGCCCCTTCAGAATTTCGCTGCTGTGCACTTCTTTCCTGCCTTGTCGCAGAGCAGATGCCTGGTTGCAGCCACCTTGTAGCCATGGGAGAGAAAGCTGAGATAAGTTTGGTTTTCAGATGGCATCACTGGGCTGCTGTACCAACTCTGGATTTCTGTTGAATGAAACAAGGAAATCTCTATACTTAATTAAGGTTCTATTTGTTGATTTTTCTGTTAGTTTCCAACATACTCTTAATCAGCACCTGAATTTCTATTCAAACTTCTCTTTGCTACTGATATATATGGAATTCTGTGGCGAGTTGATGACACTGGCTGGAAACAAGCAAGCCATTACCTCCAAAACATAAATGTTTATCTAGTGACATTTGAAGAGCCTCCTTGTAGAAAAAATGCTGGACTACTTGATCTACTGTGTTGTTACCAAAAAACAGCAGGGAAACAAAACCCCCAAACTCTCTATATTCTGCCAAGGCATTTTGGCCACAATTACCTTCACTTAGTTGAGCTTGATTGGTCAAGTATTAAAAATGACTGAGCCCTGAATGCTAAAGCAGAAGAGACACACTGGCCCAAGGTTATAACTTTCTCAAAAATCAAGAATCAAATGTTTTATTGACAATTTGGAGCAAATTAAAGTTATGCAATAGTAAGCACTGTGCAAACCAGCCAAAAGCAATAGCCACCAGAGACTTGATGGTTCTCTGTGCACAAACATGTTGAGCTAAAGTTCACAACAGCTACCGGCTATTGTGCAACCTGTCTGGCAGACTTCAGGATCTTCAGACTAGTTTATAAGTAACATGATGATAAATCTTTATAGGATACCAAACACAGCGAAGTCATCCTTATGCATGTATGTATTTATATTGGCACTTAAAAGGAATAAATATTGGTAAGTACATATTTCTGTTCAAGGAAATAATATTTGAGTTTAAACATTACAAGAGACTTCTCACTCCCACTCATATATAGAAGTTCTGGCTACACTATTTTTTTAGTTTGCTTTGCATATAATAAAAATTTCAGTTAAGGGAGCTTCCTAAGCATTAATACTATACTATGTGTAGGGGCTACACCTGGACATTGAACTCAATATGATGGAACACATAAAGTGTCTGCCACAGTGATTTTCAAATTCCTATAAGCCATCTGGAGCTATGCCCAGGAATTTGAATTTACACAGAGAGAAACTGAGTTTCAGAGAGGTGAGACCAGGTGCTTATATATTAACCAGAAGAGTCATCTGGCCTGCTTAAATCTAGTTGTGTGGATTATTTCATTTGAACTGTTCAAATTGTTTATTAAACTGATTAGAACTGACCACTGGACTTTCAAATCCCCAGTTCATTTTATGACATAGAGGTCAACTTTTCTTTAAGAAATTAAATGGTTTTCTAGAAACAGGATGAATATTTATAGAATGATCAGCAGCAAATTCAAGTTACTACAGTGTACGTGAACTAGTAAAATATAAGCTCAAAGGCACTGGCTGATTTATTTTAAAATATTTGTTAAATACATATATTCATAAAACTATCTGGGGAATCTATTTAAAAACAAAAACAGAAATTCTGACTCTCTGGGTCCTATGGGGGAGAGGAGAGCCCAACAACATGAATGTTGACAATGGCTAAATGAATCTGACCCAGGAAGGCCTGCAGACCTCCCTTTGAGACATGCTAATCTATATGCTTCTAAATGCTAGAGATACAAAGCTCAGACTGTTCAGACTAGTGAGAGGCACAAAGAAACAATTTTCCAATGCCTTCAAAGTATTCAGAGAGGAGTGAAGGCAAAAAACCGAGTGCACAAGTGAGACTAAGCTCCCTTGTGACATGAACTAGTTTTAAGAGTGGAACAGCAAAAAGAATGGGAGGAAAGCGCTCAGGCAGAAAGAAGCACGGCAAGGACAAGCACTGGGTGAGGCTTGTCGGGAACTGAACGAGGACTTTGGACTCACCGGGACACCCGAGGAGTCGGAAATGAGGTGGGAGAGTTGGGAAGTGGTGTCCCGAATGACTTTTCTATATGGGACTTGTTTGAACTTTTGAAGGCACAGGAGGTAGCGGAGGGTTGAGGCATGAGGGGCAGAGTTAAATTCACTTTTTAGAAAGCTTGCAGGCCATAGTCACATAGAGGACACCTGGGAGGAATGCAATCTGATGGAGGCAGAGAGGCCAGGGAACTGCAGTTCTCAAGAGAAGAAGCCAGGACTGGTGAAGGCAGGTGCATGCCATTTGGGAGATGGTAATGACCAACCTTTGAGCCTTGTAGCTCAGTTGGTAAAGAATCTGCCTGCAGTGCAGGAGATCCGGGTTCGATTCCTGGGTTGAGAAGATCCCCTGGAGAAGGAAATGGCAACCCACTCCAGTATCCTTGCCTGGAAAATCTCATGGACAGAGGGCTGCAGTCCATGGGGTTGCAAAGAGTCGGGTACAACTGAGCGACTAACACTAACACACTAATGACCAACCTAGACAGCATATTGAAAAGCGGAGACATTACTTTGCCAACTAAGGTCCATCTAGTCAAGGCTATGGTTTTTCCTATGGTCATGTATGGATGTGAGAGTTGGACTGTGAAGAAGGCTGAGCGCTGAAGAATTGATGCTTTTGAACTATGGTGTTGGAGAAGACTCTTGAGAGTCCCTTGGACTGCAAGGAGATCCAACCAGTCCATTCTGAAGGAGATCAGTCCTGGGTGTTCTTTGGAAGGACTGATACTAAAGCTGAAACTCCAGTACTTTGGCCACCTCATGCAAAGAGTTGACTCACTGGAAAAGACTCTGATACTGGGAGGGATTGGGGGCAGGAGGAGAAGGGGACGACCGAGGATGAGATGGCTGGATGGCATCACGGACTCGATGGACGTGAGTCTGAGTGAACTCCGGGAGATGGTGATGGACAGGGAGGCCTGGCATGCTGCTATTCATGGGGTCGCAAAGAGTCGGATACGACTGAGCGACTGAACTGAACTGAACCCACAGTAATCATTCCCTATGTGGATTGAAGTGAATTCAATAGGCGAGGAGCAGATAAGATAGGTCTTAGCAACTAATCTAATGTGGCTGTGCTCAGTCACTCGGTCGTGTTCAACTCTTTGCAACCCCATGGACTGCAGCCTGCTGTGGGATTTTCCAGGCAAGAATACTGGAGTGGGTAGCCATTTCCTTTTCTAGGAGATCACTCCAGCCCAGGAATTGAACCTGTGTCTCTAGCGTCTCCTATGTTGGCAGGTAAATTTTTTCTTACCACTAGTGCCACCTGGGAAGCCCTTAGCAACTAAGCTAACGTGGGGAGAAAGGCAAAAAAGAGAGGTTAGGTGATGGTTCTTAGGTTTCTGGTTTGTGTGACTTGGTAACTGGTGTTAGTTTTGTGGGTGGGGAGTAAAGAAGTGACATTTTAATATTTACTAATAAAGAGAGTTAATAAGATTGTGTGACTTGCTGGTAGAGATTAAAAAAGACCCATAGGGTGTGGGACTTAGAAATGTCTGGGTTGGTCTGGTATCTATTTGGAAGCCATCCATGTCTGCGTGGTGATGGCTGAAGTCACAAAACTGGATGAGATCATCCAGGGGGAATGTCCTGAAAATCAAGGTAGAGCCTAACTGGGAGGGAAGGAGGGAGTGATGGTCTGTCAGTCGTGTCCAACTCTTTGCAACCCTATGGACTGTACCCTGCCAGGCGCCTCTGTCCATGGGATTCTCCAGGCAAGAGTACTGGAGTGGGTTGCCATTTCCTTCTCCAACTGGGAGGGAGGTATCACCATTTAAGAGGGAGGTGAAAAGAAACGAGTAGAAAAGAACAAGAGACAATCAAAAGGTAAGAAGAAAACCTAGGAGTATCACGGAAAAAAGGTCACAGCAGAGAGGGTCAAGTGTCCCAGAGCAATCAAGACAGATAAGTACTGATAAAAGAGTGTTCCAAAGGCTTGCCTCCTCTGTGCAGGATCATTCATTTCTTCAAATATTTACTGAAATCCCTGAGTGCCAGGTGCTGGAAAGATAAACCTCAAGGACAGCATCATCCTTCTTTGAAAGCATAACAAAAGCACTTCCATTTTCTTACAAATGTTGCACTGTGTAGATGTGAATGGAAACTGGATTCGTATGCAAAGCACTGAGGGAAGCTGCAGGTGGGCGGACAGCAAAAAGAGGTGAGGTGACATGCTTCAGAAGGAAGGAGTCTGAGATGAAAGGGGGGACAGGAAGAAAAGGCACTGCAGCATCACCTCCTCATCCTGAGCTTTTCTCTGTTTACAGTTCAGTTCAGTCGCTCAGTCGTGTCTGACTCTTTGTGACCCCATGAATCGCAGCACGCCAGGCCTCCCTGTCCATCACTATCTCCCGGAGTTCACTCAGACTCACGTCCATCGAGTCCGTGATGCCATCCAGCCATCTCATCCTCGGTCGTCCCCTTCTCCTCCTGCCCCCAATCCCTCCCAGCATCAGAGTCTTTTCTAGTGAGTCAACACTTCGCATGAGGTGGCCAAAGTACTGGAGTTTCAGCTTTAGCATCATTTCTTCCAAAGAACACCCAGGGTTGATCTCCTTCAGAATGGACTGGTTGGATCTCCTTGCAGTCCAAGGGACTCTCAAAAGTCTTCTCCAACACCACACTTCAAAAGCATCAATTCTGCGGCGCTCAGCCTTCTTCACAGTCCAACTCTCACATCCATACATGACCACAGGAAAAACCATAGCCTTGACTAGATGGACCTTAGTCGGCAAAGTAATGTCTCTGCTTTTGAATATACTATCTAGGTTGGTCATAACTTTTCTTCCAAGGAGTAAGCGTCTTTTAATTTCATGGCTGTAGTCACCATCTGCAGTGATTTTGGACCCCAGAAAAATGAAGTCTGACACTGTTTCCACTGTTTCCCCATCTATTTCCCATGAAGTGATGGGACCAGATGCCATGATCTTTGTTTTCTGAATGTTGAGCTTTAAGCCAACTTTTTCACTCTCCTCTTTCACTTTCAATAAGAGGCTTTTGAGCTCCTCTTCACTTTCTGCCATAAGGGTGGTGTCATCTGCGTATCTGAGGTTATTGATATTTCTCCCGGCAATCTTGGTTCCAGCTTGGGTTTCTTCTAGCCCAGCATTTCTCATGATGTACTCTGCATATAAGTTAAATAAGCAGGGTGACAATATACAGCCTTGACGTACTCCTTTTCTTATTTGGAACCGGTCTGTTGTTCCATGTCCAGTTCTAACTGTTGCTTCCTGACCTGCATACAGATTTCTCAAGAGGCAGGTCAGGTGGTCTGGTACACTGCTCAATAGCTGAGTATTGGACTCTGAAGTCAGAAATTTGGTTTTAAGCATTGAACCTATGAACTTGGGTACGGACTGTTGAGCCAGGTAAATGTCATTGTCTATTAAATGAGGTAATAATAGTACGTCCCTTATGTGGTTCCTAGGTGTAAAAATGATAAAATAAAGCACTTAGCACAGTGCCTGGCACACAGTAAGCCCTTGATAAATGGTTGCCGTTTATTTTATGTAGTAATAAATAATAAATAAACAGATGAATACATGAATGATTTCAGAGCATCCTATGAAATAGGTCTTATAATAAATATTTTGACTCAGAAGATATTAATCAGAAAATTTTTTAAAACAGTGCTATAATTAAAGGCTATAAGATTGGTTTCATCCTCTACTCCACAGAAGATTTCATACTTTCACCAGTGTTCTTAGAAAGGATGGGAAGAGGGCTCCGCATCATGAATTCACTTAGATTTGTGTGTAGCTGGGAACACGGACATGCCTAAGGCCGTATGGCTTACAATGTGGAGTTGGATCTTACTGCTGCTGGAAGCACCCCTGAAGTCTAGAGATATCCCCAGCTCTCCTCTGGATGTAGTGACAAGGACATCTGCAGATGCGAGATGGTACAGGCAGACGGAGGCTGAGCTGTCAGGCAAATAATGATAAGTCTTTTGTCATTTAAACTCTCATTCATTTGGAGGGTGGGGGAGGGAGAATTGTCCTTTGTGCTAAAGCTGCAGTGTCAAGGCAGTGTGTGAGCTAGTCTGTGGATCTGATCACTAAACTTCCTTAGCTCTTGCAACGTAAAGTGAGGACCTCCTTTGATAGTGGAACTAGTCTCTTTTTTCGAGCTTCATTTGAAGAAGCAATGGAACTAAGAATAAATTCCATCTCTGAGGCCGAGAAAAGATAATTTAATAAAAGAGAAAATCAGAACAGCCATGTAGCTGCAGCTAGTCAAACTTACCATAATAATGGGAGGGGTGGGGAGGGGGGTAGAAAGGAAAACAAGAAAACCAGAAAGCAGTTTGGTTAACCTGTTAGTTTGTTAGGGCTGCCTTAACAAAGTAACACAAAGCAAGTGGCTAAAAGCAACAGAAATATTGTTTTACAGTTATGGAAGCTAGAAGCCTGATATCAAGGTGTCTGAGGGCAAGGAGAAATAAGGGGGCTTATATGCTTCCCTGATAGCTAAGTTGGTAAAGAATCCACGTGCAATGCAGGAGACCCCGGTTTAATTCCTGAGCTGGGAAGATCCGCTGGAGAAGGGACAGGCTACTCAACTCAAGTATTCTTGGGCCTCCCTTGTGGCTCAGCTGGTAAAGAATCCACCTGTAATCCAGGAGACCTGGGTTCAATCTCTGGGTTGGGAAGATCCCCTGGAGAAGGGAAAGGCTACCCACTCCAGTATTCTGGCCTGGAGAATTCCATGGATTGTATAGTCCTTGGAGTCACAAAGGGTCAGACACAACTGAGCGACTTTCACTTTCACGCTCAAAGGACCCAAATTTCCTGAGGGTTTCAGGAAAGCATTTTTAAAGCCAAGATGAGGGAAAGAGTGTGTGATCGGCCCACACACAGTTCTCGGATTGGTTGATGGTGAAATAACAGAATGATGTCACAGGTGTTAACATTATCAATTGTTAGGCCCCAGTAGATCTGGCGGCTAATTGCTCATGATCATTAAATAGTTAACTTCTATTTGATGGGAGTTTTAGCATCTGTAAAATAATTCAAGAGATGTATATCAGATCCTGTTATCTAGGTACTTCAGGAAGGAATAAAAGATTCTGAGACCGCTATATGGCTGATTTACTGTTTAAATTCTTCCCAGTTCTCCTGGCCCAACTGCTATTTTTGTTACTACATTTTCACATCCTTTCACTCATTAATTCTTAAGCTAGATGTTTTGTGACTCAGGGGAGGTCTGGGAGACTACAGTTTTTCTACAAAGAATAAGCAGGCAGAGGATGTGGGGGGAGGGGCCTGTTCCAGGAAGGTCCCCTTGGTTATATTATCTGTGTCCAAATTTCCCCTTTTTGTTAGGATATCAATCATACTGGATCAGGATCCACCCTCAAGTCCTCATAATAAATTGGTTGCCTCTATAAAGATGCTCTTTTTAAATAAAGTCACTCTCTACGGTACTAGGGGTTAGAACTTTAACTTATCTTTTTGGGGGACATAATTCAGTCCATAACAGTTAATAAAATAAAACTTAAGTCATCACATATTTTGAAAGGGTCATGCTTACTGCATTAAGTACACTTTATTTAAACTCAGGAATTTTTTTAAGTGTTGCAGAATGACCATCTATAAAAGAGGTCAGCCTGAACTCTGGAATACTAGGATGTGAAGGAAGGAAAGGACCTCAGCAGAGAAACTCAAGTGTTTGTCTTAACAGCAGGGAGGACAGGAAGGATATTGCTCACACTTTCTTCAGGGCCTTGGTGCCAGCACAAAGGGACCATCTGGGTGCTTCACAGCTGCTCTGACCACACAGACTGCCTTCCAGAACCAGGATGTTGAGGGCTGCTGGGCTTCTCTGCGGGAGCAGCTGAGGCCTGCTGGACTCTGCCCCACGACCTCCCACACTTCACATTTCTTTTCCATGCGGCTGTGCAGGATAGTGTATGCTGAGGGTCCTCTGTCCCTGTTGGAGGATCATCCTATATGCAGATATACCACTCCCATTGGATGGTTATGAGAGGTCATGAGCTAGTGCGTGTAAAGCCATCAGTACAGTCTCTCCCAAATAGAAATGCTCAACCACAATTTAAGGTGAATTTTTAAGTGGAATCAACTATGAGAATAATCAAGTTAGATTGAATTTTAAAAATCAAAGATTTTTTTTTTACGTCAACACTTAGGAGAAATGATCAAAACAATGGTGTTTAAGAATGGCTGATTAGGGTAGGCTAAGAGGTCTTCTGTTCCAAGTTCTGATTTTTTGAAAACTAGAAATAATTGCATAACTATGACTCATTCCCTGTGTTGCAAATATGAAGACTTGCAAAATAAATGTAGGGAGGTGATTTAAGGAAACAGGTGTTGATTGATATTGAATTTTTAAACTGAAAGTGACCATCATTGATTTCATTAAGTACAGCAAATTTAATGAGGAGGAAAATAGTATTTCCCATTTTACAGAGAAGTGTGGACAATGGAAATTTCTCAGCAACAAAAATTACAATCAGAATGATTTATTCTTAGCCATTATATTAAAGTGTTTGTCATACTATGGTGTCTGTATTTAAGTTTGTTAAGGTTTTATGGATTAAGAGTTTTTGTTTGTTTTGTTTTTAGAAAGAATGTGTTGAATCTTTAGAATTATTTAGAGATAAAAATAATTTTGTAATACTTAAACTAATATTATATATATTTATTTAAAATGCTATCTTACCTCTGTATACATTGATTATTAAAAACTGTCAGTAAGATACAGGAAATGAGAAATGAAGACAGAAAGATCAGAACAAGAAAGATAAATATAGGGAGTGGGCTCAGGGAAATTCTCTCATTTTAAGCTTCCTGGATAAATGCTCTACAATTTCCTGGCCCCAGGGAATGAATGTGCTTTTATCTCTGCGGTTCCATGTTTTCTGTAATATGACTTATCATTTGTCCAGTAGATTATAAAGCATTGCTTCCCTGGTCTACAGCACTGAGGCTCTTGTCTTCCTCCCACCCTTGGAATTCTGCCTAAAGATCTCTGCATACAGAGACTCTGATATGGAGGCTAACTACATGTTGATAGTTGCCTGGTATTTTATCAGAGGATGGAAACCTTTCAGTAACTTTTTCTCCTGCACTTCAGAGAACCAAGTTGAGATAAAAAATTTAACTTCTAAGACTGTAACTGAAGAAAGAGTTCTTTTCTCTCTCTAGCTGATTTCAATGCTGCTTGCTTATCAACAAATGTGTGCTTGGCAGTGTCAAGGCAGTTTGGATTATGGACCAAAGGCTTCTGGAAGGCAGTGTAAATGTGGGGCTTCTTGGTAGTCTTAAGTCTTTAAAGCCAACAGTAAATTCCTTTCTTTGCCCCTTCTCCTAGAATTCCTGTCCTGACCTTACTTTCAATTCTTGCACCTGTTGCACTTTAAATTCCAGTCAACATGGCAGACCACAATTCTTCTGCCATGCCTTGGCTTGCAGTGTTGACCATTGCAGTGGGCTCCTCAAGTCTAAGGCTTTGCCATGTCAGCTTTTTATTTAAGGTGTACACTTGTGGCTTCCCTGGTGGCTCAGAGGTTAAAGCGTCTGCCTGAAATGCGTGAGACCCAGGTTCAATCCCTGTGTCAGGAAGATCCCCTGGAGAAGGAAATGACAACCCACTCCAGTATTCTTGCCTGGAGAATCCCATGGCCAGAGGAGCCTGGTAGGCTACAGTCCATGGGGTCACAAAGAGTTGGACACAACTGAGTGACTTCACTTTCTTTTCTTTCCTGCCGACTGGGGGGCAGCCTACAACCGATGTCTCAGTGAGAGGAATGACTGAAGTTGACGAACCAGTTATGCTATTTTATTTTTGCCTCTTGTTGACTCTATTTATATTTTTCCTGAGACAGTCCTTCCCCTTGAGTGGAAACGTAAGCAGTCCCTTGATTTTTCTGGTCACTCTTGGTGACCAGACATAAAACACAACACTCAGATAAGTAAGTAGAATAATTACCAAATAATTATCAGAACTCCCAACTTGATTTTAAGTTGAGATGACTCTTCTTTCTCCAGTTTGGGTTTGTGTAGGTTGCAGGTGGAAAGTGTGTGACTGAGGAATGGAAGTGTGTTCAGCTATTTTTTCAAAACACTCCTATTCTTCCTGCTCCAGATTCCTGTGGAGGCTGGGTCATGCGGGAGGTGAGAAGGAAGAGGGAGCATTGTTGACCTGTGTGCACTTCTGTGTGACGTGCCCAAGCGCCATCAGCTTGCCAGGTGTTTATGGTGGACTCTGATTCTTATGGACCCCTGAGGGTTCTTCAGACCCCCTCCCCCACCAGCCATTGAATATCTCTTGCCTGTGGCTCTGGGGGAGGGTCAGTGTAACCCTTATCAGGCTGGACTCTAGCTCCTTCGTCAGGCAGTTCGTGGTAGCTCCAGAATTTTTCTGTTACACTCTTCCCTTACATTCTTTCATACCATTCTTCCTTTTGTTTACATATTATATAAATGGAATTAGAAAAAAAATGTTCAGCATAAACTATATCAGAGCTTGGGCACTAGCCAGAGGTTTCTCAGTATATTTATTTGTCTTGAGTTCTCATAGGAACAGATGGTGTCATTGCCCTAAAGACTCTAGACTCAAGGACATGGAGAGTACACACTATGTCACCAGTGACTCTTACGATGCTTTTGATTCAGTTGCAGGTTAGTGTTGATTAAAGCACAGCCCACTCAATGAATTGTGCCATGTAAGGCAGTTGAAAACTTTAACCACAAAAAACAAACAAAAACAAACATGAGCCAGTGTCCCTGAGAACATAGTCTTTAGTAACTCTTAACTCTTAGTGATTGGGCTTCCCAGGTGGCTCAGTGGTAAAGAATCGGCCTGCCAATGGAAGAGCTGCAGGTTTGATCCCTGGATCAGGAAGATCCCCTGGAGTAGGAAAAGGCAACCTACTCCAGAATCCTTGCCTGGAAAATTCCATGGACAGAGGAGCCTGGCGAGCTATAGTCCATGGGGTTGCAAAGAGTTGGACATAACTGAGTGACTGAACACAACTCTTAGTGATAATCGGCCTGTGATGAGGTATCATCACTTGCATTTGATAGACAATGAAATCAGGTTCAGAGAAGCTAATGACTTGCGTGAGGTCATTGAGCAGTATTGTGGGACAGAACCAGAATTCATGGATTTTTTTGACTTCAAATTCCATAGCATTTATACTATACTGCCCAGTGTCTTGAAATATACTGAAATAATAGAAACTTCTAAGATGCAAATCTGATCAATAACTCCAAACATTCCGGGAAAGATACAGAGGACGGGAGGCTAAGAAAATGCCTTTGGATGGGAGGCTTATGTGGTTGTGGCTGTGTGAAGGTCACGAGTTCATTCCTCTTGGCTGAGTAGGTAAAGGAGGACCATTCTTTGGTAAAGAGCTGAGATCCCTGCTCAAACCTCTAATGAAGCTCTCATTAACTTTTTGCAAATGAAAGTAGAGAACATGGTATGAATGGCATTGTCATTGGGAAGCTGTAAAAAAGCAATGACTGTAGTGTGTTGGGTGTAGAAGGAAATAGATGTAGCAAGTAAGAACTTCCTTTAGGGAATTTTCAAAATAAAATAGGATTTATTTAGGATTTTTATAAGACTTAAATATGTTTATAAGCTGGGAAGGAAGGCACCCAAAATGTTTTTTTGGTCATGCTGTGTGGCTTGTGGGATCTTAATTCCCTGACTAGAAATCGAACCTGGGCCCATAGCAGTGCATATACCTACTCTTAACCAGTGAACTCCCACCTAAAATGTATTTAGCCAGGAACGAAGGTCATGACATAAACTTGCCATAGCCTCCATTGGATACAGACAATAGGGCTGGCCACGAAAATAAGAGAAAAAGCTTTTAATTGAGTCAAGGGTAGAAAGGCGAGCAAGTGAGAGAAATAGAGTGAGATGAAGAAGTTGAAAAATTTTAAACTTCTCTATATAATTGAGGTGACCACAAAATTTATAATCCATACCAGGTCACTTTGAGAGTAAAAGGGGTGCCCCACATCTGGAAGAGATGTTGGGGTAACAAGCATATGCCAAGGCTAAAGAAAATATATGGTCACCCTCTGATGGCTTCAGTCTTACAAAATTAAGACATCTCCCGTCTTCTCTTCCCCAAACGTCCCTTACTCTATGTCATTTACCTCATATTTGTTTGGTATTTATTGTTCTATTTATTCTTTAAAACTTTTTTCAAAAACTTTATATACCATATATATTCATATATATTCAAAGCACTCAACAAAAACTTTTTTTGGTAACATAGCCTACTGGACCTTTTGAACATGTATCGTCAATAGATATAAATTTATTTGTTTATAAATTGTATATACGTACTATTGAATTGATGTATCATGTCCGTTTACTCCAAAAAAGAAAAGTTTAAAAGTGAGATAATGATGTATTAACATACAATATTTTAAAACTGTATTTTCATCAATGACAAAATCATTTTGTTTCACGTGAAAATATGTAACATACATTAAGGCAGTGTTTACAATGTTAGATATCAATACCTCAAATAGGCTTGATAATTATTTTTGGCCTGACTTTGAGTCAGAACCCATGGTGTCATCATGATATAAGTGACTTCTCTGGGTCCCATGAACAGCAGCCCATTATAATTCAGTGAAAGTCAATGGTTGAGTGTGCATGGACACCCCAGCTGTCATCTTCAGTCCCTCTTCCTTGAATATTTTGTGAGCCATGTGTGGTGGGTCACTACTGGATCTGGACTAGCATGGCCCTCCTGACAAGCATAAGTCCAAAAGAAATAGGAATTTTAATGTCTTTCCTAGCAAGCTGCCTTGCTCATATTTGGGGGTGCAGGTCTGGACTTTGATGTCATATTGACATTGATTCAAATTTTTACTCTTAAAAGTTAATGTGATCTTGGAGAAGTTACTTTATCCCCTGCAACCCAGCTGGTTATTTGCTGTAAAATGTTGATAATAACAGTTGATTCAGTTTTGTGTGTTTGTTGGACAATCAACTAAAACAATGGCCATGAATGAAAGCCAGCCAGGAGCCTAGTACAAGATGGTTGCTCATAGACTCCCGGGCTGCCTCTCTCCTTCTCTGCTTCTCTTCTCTCATCTTGTTTTCTGGCCCAAAATGATCACACCACTCCCATGCTTTCCTATGTTTGAAAAATGAAAGAAAACAAGAAATTTGGTATATCTTACCAGCTATTTTGAGTCCTTAAACTGATTTTCCTAGAATGGCAGTTAGCAGACCTCTGTTCTATGTTATAAAATGAGCAAGGGAACCTCTCAGATTCACACATGCCACATATTTCTCCCAGGACTCATCAGCTAGAAAAAGCCCTTGAGATCACATTCAAAGCAAAAGCTAAAATTTCTCTAGTTTTGCTGGCCTTCCTCATCTGTTGACAGAGGATTTCCAGCTCCCTGCCTGCCCACCCACTGGTATTTCCAGGGCTCTCTGTGGGGTATCTTACATGGGCTCCCAGCAGTTTCACCCTGGTCACACCCAGTAACACTGGGCAGTTTGTCCTCCAGTTGCTGTTCTGTGTGTGGTGCCTCCCTGAAACAGCTCTGCATGTCCTCTGCTGGCCTTGGGGGTCCCCTCTCTCCACACCCCTTCACTGGCCATTCCAGTCCCTCCCTGTGCTCTGCTCTGCACAGTTAGCAGGTGGGCTGATTCACCAAGAACACGTGAGGCTCCATCACACCAAATCTACCAGTTTGGTGTCAGAGGAATGTGGAGGGGTAGGAGGTGAGGAAGGTGATGTCTTTTTCACCGCTTTGCCTAATGTTCTGGTAGGGTAGGATCACAATAGATGTATTATACAAATTAGTATAAATAATTAATTCACACTTATAACTCCATCTTGCTCTTGGACGAATACATGTATCCAGAAGGCTAGAGCAGGGACAAGTCTGAAATGTGTTTGCCAGGATGTACCCAGGATACCTCCTCCATTTTGATGACTAAGCGTTTGTAACAGGATCAGCTCATCTTCACCCTTTCCCTTAGCATAAGCTTCCTACAAGTCGACTTTTCAGCCTCCATCCAGAAAACTGTTGGGCCATCAAATTATATCACTATATCCATTTGTGCCTAAACCCTATAAGGGAGTGTGGCTTGAGTTCTGGTTCTAAGGGATTCTTGACATCAAGGTGAGAAACTTCGGTGAGTACTGTTTTTCTAGTTCTCCAGAAAGAAACAGTATCAGCTCCATTCTCATTTTCCCCTTCAGTCTTATAATTACAACCATCCTCAGCCTAATGTCTACCATTTTAGTGCTTCTGACAAGCTGGATGCTGTGTGAAAGTCGCTCAGTCATATCCGACGCTTTGTGACCCCATGCTATACAGTCTATGGAATTCTGAAGGTCAGAATACTGGAGTAGGTAGCCTTTCCCTTCTTCAGGGGATCTTCCCAACCCAGGGACTGAACCCAGGTCTCTCGCATTGCAGGCAGATTCTTTACCAGCTGAGCCACAGGGAAGCCCGCACAGCACTGCTGCACGCAGCACTGTTGAACTAGATGGCGCCTGATTTGCATTCTTACATAGGACTGCTCTGGCAGACCTGAAACACGGCAGGCGAGCAGAGACCAAGTCCAGGATGAGTTTCTACTATGTCAGGTTCACCCTGTAGCCCCAGCCTTTATTAAAACCTACTGTACAAGTGCGAGGAGATATGTAGTGAGGAACCAGAGGCATATAGACAACAGTTCCACATGAGGTATAGGCTGGAGAAACTATAGCACAGCTTGTATAGATCTGAGCCACCAAAAGCATTTACTAGGACTGCTCTGGCAGACCTGAAACCAAGCGAGCAGAGACCAAGTCCAGGATGAGTTTCTACTATGTCAGGTTCACCCTGTAGCCTCAGCCTTTATTAAAACCTACGGTACAAGTGAGAGGAGATATGTAGTGAGGAACCAGAGGCATAGACAACAGTTCCACATGAGGTATAGGCTGGAGAAACTATAGCACAGCTTGTATAGATCTGAGCCACCAAAAGCATTTAGGAGGGGAGGCTGAAAATATCCTTTTGGCTCCAAATGATGAAGCCTTTAGTTTCACTATTACTTTCACAGATTTGTTCTACATAATTCATTTAAAGGGCAAAAGTAACTTATTTTTGCTGCACTGTGCATTTTAATGAAATGCCCTGGAAGCATCAACATCTCCTTATCTTTCCCTCCCTTGGAAAAAGCAATATATAATGAATACTCTGACACTGAAATGAGTAATTAATATGAGGCTTATTTAGTCAAGTATGAATCAGCATTTTGATGATGTCTTGTGAGGCTAGGATTATAACTGGCAGGATTTCTGCCTTAAGGTTGATAATTCTGAATTCTAGAAAGAACAAATGCATTAAATAGTACTGTGAATTTGTCTTATAAAGCATGCAGCCTTCCAAGGGATAAGTATAACTTATAGAAGGGACAAATTGATAAAAACTAGTTAAATATATACTAGCTCTGAAATATGTAGATCATTATAAATTTGACAACTCTTAAATTATTCAAGACAATAATTTAAAATTATTAAAATTAAAAATTCTCTTCTGTGATATGTTATCTATAAGATTAGTATATTCTTCAACATTCACCCACCATTTCTCATTGACCTCTTTATAATTCAAAGTGCTGGTTGACTTTTTCCAGTTACTTGATTTGTTAGGATTTGTGCAATGCAGAAGAGATGGTTTGATCCCTGGGTTGGGAAGATCCCCCAGAGAAGGAAATGGCAACCTACTCTAGTATTCTTGCCTGGGAAATCCCATAGACAGAGGAGCCTTGGAGGCTACAGTCCGTGGGGTTGCAAAGAGTCAGACATGAACTTAGTGACTAAATAGCAACAGTGCAGTTCTTAGAGAAAGCTGTCTCAGCCACACCTAGTTTGGAATCCATGTCTCTTTCATGGACATAGCTTGTTCTCATCCTCAGAAACACGTTTAATTTTTGAACCATTGTATGGTTCTTCAGTCTGACTTATCTTCTTATTTCTCCATCAAATTATTTACCTCTCTGTTTAGAAACTCTGCTGCAACTTCCACAAAGTTCTTCCTGATCAATCCTATGTGACCCTAATGTCTGCTCAGAAGGATTTATCAAGTGTGTTTTTGGGAACATAACTCTTCCAGGATGCTCTGGGTAAGAGTTGTCATAAATAAAGAACCAAGGGAAATGTCAGCTCTGTTACACCCCTCTGGGAGACTCTGCGCGTAAGTTTCTGCTGTAAGAAGTGTATCTTGATTAACTTATCTGATCACATTTACATCCTTAGGAATTGTGATTCTATGGACTGGGCTCCAGGATATAGCAGTGATAAATTGGTGTTAGGGTTAAGTTTGCTGATATCAGTTTCAGAGTATTGAGTCATTTCTTTCCAACTTGGTATAAAGTCCTTCAGTTTTGCTGTGCCATCTCCCTGAGCACCCACATGTACACTGCTCCAAGTGGGCTATTAATTCACATCGACTGAATGAAAAATAGAAAGGTCTTGTGATAGATCTGAAAATTGCCATTCCTATTTGGATCTGAAAAGACTCCTCCTATCTTTATTAATAGGCTCTAGTGACTCCATCTTAGGCTGACCCCTCCTGTTCCTTCTTTAATTCTCTAGTCGCCACCTTAGTTACAAATGCTGCTGAACACACTCAGCTTCAAAGCCTTGTCACGGGCCTTTCATTTTAGCTCCTCTTGCTACAGTCTGGCCTTTTCCGGTTGTACAAGTCACAGCTGGTAATGATGGGGACCAGATGATGCCCTTGCGGCACATGAAAAGTTTTTACCAGGATGTGGTTTAATGGTTTTGCTTGGGTATTTTGTTGTTGTTATTTTTTCCTTTGGAATGTGAGTTGTGGCCAAGAATTATTTCCCTGATTACATTTTTGCTATCCCTCTGCATTTGGAGAGTTGGAAAAGATACAGAGAAATGTAAGGAACACGCCTGTGAACTCCTCAAGCTAATAGACTCGTGTAGGGTGACTTGTAGCTGTGATCTTTGTATCATGCTGACATCTTGGTCTTACCACTTTTACCAAGGCATCGCTATTCTAGATCATTAAAATCATGAATGTTTATATACATAATTCATTTAGAATTACAGGAGAAATGCCCACCCTCACACTCGTGTTCACCTGATAATGTGATGGAGTTTGCATGAATTTATTATCACTGACTGCAGTGCACTGTGCACCACATATAGGCTATTGCTGTTTAAAATATTTATTGTGTTTTTCTCATAGTAGAATTGTTGCACATTCTTTGTAGAGAATTTGAACAATATAGAAAGGACAAGGAAGAAACTAAAAATCATCTATGACCTCAGCATCATATCCATCTCACTGTTTACTTCAGGGTTGTGAAACAGCAATGGGATATGTAAAACTGACACTCCAGTAGTTAATTTCATAAACTAGACATCATAACTAGACAATCTGTTAGTAATATTTGCCAGACTCAGAACCCGATAACGATTTCATACTCAGTGGTTCTAAACCTTGCAGCTACCTAGTCCTGAGACTGAGATGTCTTTTTGTTTCTCTCTTTAGGTTATCTTTCATCCACAGACTTAGAACTGTGCATCTCTCCCGAATGTATATTTCAATCTTGGCCACTCCCTGGAATGTGACTCATGGACCAAACTGCCATCTTAACATCTCCATTTAAGTAAGTCTAACAGGCCTCTCAAACTTAACAAGGTCAGCACTGAACCCCTGATGTTCCTCTCTCCAGAATTTTCCCAGGCAGTTTTCCACATCTTACTAAGGATGATACTAAGGAGCATCACATCCACCCAGGGGCTCGAGTCAGTCTGAGAAGTTGTTCCTGATGGCTCTCCTTCCTTCCCGCTTCCTCTCATCTAGCTTACAGGAGTCTGGAAAGAGAAAGATTTGGGGTGATGCCAGATTTCTCTGGGTCAGGCCATTATTGAAGAATGTAATTTATAGGGGTCAGTTCTCCCTATGCTAGAAGCAAATGGGATCCTGTCAGCTCCCATGCTGGGGGTAGGCATGACTTTGGCAGAACACATGTTTTCCATATTGGAAAAAAAGGCAAAACCCTTATGGATGACCCAGCAATATGTAGCTGACTTCAACAACTGCTGTTTTTGGCAGCAAAAATCAACCCCATGGGCTGGGATTTTCAAATGGGGGCCTTCTGAGTAGCTGCCAATAGAGAGTATTCAGCAAGCTGAGCAAAAAGCAAAGTTTCCTGTGAACCAGGAAACTGGAGAACCTGGGTCAGCAGAGGTCAGAACCCAGAACAGTAGGTTCTCTTCTTGGGTGATAGATTAATCCATTTCCCCTCCTCTTCTGTAAGGCTCTTGCTGGAATGAGCGGTTGGGTGGGGATGGGGCACTGATTAAAAAGTGGGAAAAAGGGAAGGTAAGAAGATGTGGGTGCAGGACTCCTTCAGAGGGACTATTGCTCAGGGAGTGTGGTTTGGGTTTGTACAGACTGGGGGACATTTAGCATCTCTGATCCTTATGCCAGAAGTAAATGAGAGTAAAGGTCAGAAGTGCCCATGAGTCATTGTGATAATCAAAAATGTCTGTGCATAGTTCTATGGATCTGGATCCATCACAGCTTCCATGAAGTCTCTTGAGAGAATCTATTAGGAAGGGCTTCCCTGGTGGCTCAGATGGTAAAGAATCCATCTACAATGCTGAAGACCTGGGTTCAATCCCTGGGTGGGGAAGATTCCCTGGAGAAGCACATGGCAACCCACTCCAGTATTCTTGCCTGGAAAACCCCCATGGGCAGAGGAGCCTGGTGGGGTTGCAAAGAGTTGGACATGACTGGTCGACTAAGCACAGCACAGCCCATTAGGAAGCAAAGAAATCTTAAGAGAGATGTGAAGGAGAGATGTGTGTGTGTTTGTGTATGTGTGTGTGTGTTTATGAGATTGGTTGATACACTGATTGGTGAGAGAGCACTTTTTATCATCTAGGGTGGTCAGATGTAGGATATGGAGACTCTTGGAATCAAGAGCAACCTTTGCTTCAGATCCTCAAGGATCCTGGGACAGGGCACAGTGTCCATCACCAGGATCCTAGGGGAGAACCCCTGCATCCTTAGCTGCCAGGGAGTTGTGGGGCCCAGGCAAGATTAGATTTCTTTTGCCATGTGCATATAAAATCCTATTGGAGTAGAATTCTGTTACAAACACTTAAATAGCCAGTGTGCGTGGCACACAGGAACATCTGTGATGTCATTTTCTCTGTGTTACATTCCACCGGCCTGAGTAATACTACCTAAAAAACATATGTTCTGGTTCTCTGCAGCCTGTGCTTAAGACTAGGAATCACTTTGCTGTTCACACGGGTACAGGGATAATCTTAGACTCAAACTTATCTTGAGTATTTGATTTTATAAATACTCCAACATGCAACATCCCCTTAGGCTGGTTATTTTACTCCTCTGAACCAGTTTTCCAATCTGTAAAATAGGGCTTTTGATACTTTATAACATGGTAGCAAAGAATGGATAAAATGATTATGTAAATTATCTGATACAGAGTTTGTTACTCTCTAAACCTTAATTCCCAAACTAGCCAAATAGTCCTGGAACAAGAAAACTACTTTTGACTCAATGACCTTGTATAGTTTTATAACACTCTATCTTTGGGTGCTTTCCAGGTTTCTTCTTGACCTTCTCGTAATTTTGCACAGTCATCACTACACTGCTCACGAGAATGACTCTTACCCTCATCCAGGTAAGTTACATACCACACTACAGTTAACCTGGAGCAGCAGACAGTATGGGGATGTGAGCAGAAGGGGTTCTCTAATTTTTTTTTTACAGCCAAATAAAGGAGGCAGTATGCATGTTAATCTGGGCATCTGATGCCAATCTTATTCTAATAAATTGGTTGAAACCAAAAAGAGGGGAAAAATATGTACTCTGCACTGATTCAGGCAGCAGCCAGCACCTGCACTCATCATTGCATGACTAAGCATTTTTTTTGTTTGCTGTCATTTTTGTTTGCTGTCATGTAACATAATCTTGCTGCCAGATACTTTTAAAGATCTGTGAAAAACTCCAATAATTGGAGAGATTCCTTACGAGGCATGCTGAAGTTACAGAAGTCAAGGATGTCACTAACAATATAAACATTAAGATGATAAAAATGAGGTTTGGATCCAGGGAGTCAGATGGCAAAATGGAACAGGCTCTTAAGGGTGCCTCCTTTTGGTGCTGTTCTCTCTTCACTCTGTCCTTGTTTTGACAGCCTCATCTCTTTCCCTCAATCCCTTTCTCTTTAGTTTCTTTCTTTTCTTTAAGCAACACAGCCCCTATACTGTCCCCCATCCTCCGATGTATCTTGAACACTACTAATATTCCTGTATCACAAAATGGGTATTAAAAGTATCTTTGTAATACAGTTTGTATGGAACATGAACCTAAAAAAATAATTACAGGAGTTGCTGAAGCAAAAAAATGCACTAAAGTCCCAATGTTCTCATTTACTAATTAACCCAGACAAAGGCGCACTTCCCAAAACTGCTTTCATTTCAAGTAAGAGTGCTAAAATTAATGAACTATTCAACCAATTTACCTCAGCTGGAGTCTCAAAAATGTGGTACCTAATTCTTAAGAGAAACAGTTTTATTTATTCTTTTAATAAAGCAGAAAAACTGGAAAATGAGCCTGTGTCTTCTGCCTCTTTTCCAGTATCTTTTGTCTTGGCTCCAAGGTTAAATATACTCATCGCAGACACGGGCACAGGCATAGATGACCTCAGAGGGATTGAAAAAGAAATTAGAAACAGCAAGATAGGTAAAAAAATAAATAAACAATGGATCATTGCTAAGGTTTGTGTCGTATTTGAGCAAAGTAATAATAGTTGAGCATTCATTGATTACTCACTTTATATGTGTGAGCCCCTGTGCTGAGTGCTTTTCAGGCATTATTTATCTGTTTCTCATGCAGCTGTAAAAGGTAAGTAATGATAAGAGCAAATACCCAAGTAGCATGTATTATGTATTAGGTAGAGTTCTAAGCACTTTGTAAATGTCAACTCATGTAATCTTTGTAACAATTATGTGAGATATATACTGTTAGTATTCCTGTTTTATACGTAAGGCAATTGAGGCACAGAGAATTTCAGCAACTTGTCCGAGATCATAGTTAATTATTACTGGATCTAGAATTTGAACCCAGGAAGGGTAGATATCAAACAGTGCAGTGACCACTAAGTGATAGTGTTTCTAGCCTAATTTCTCTGACGTTAAAAAGGTGATTGGTGTTTTATACCTAAAGTTTTTGTGTACTTGATACCCAAAGTTTATGTCTTCTCAGTTGCCAAGATTAAAATTGTTGAAGAGAGAAAGAAGTCTAAGGTGACCACAGCCAGGGCAGGAGTTGGGGGTAATTTGTGGTGAAGATGGATGAATATGTGCCCTGTGAAAGCAAAAAAGGTGAGCGAAAACAAAACCATGCGCCCTACTTAAGTATGCCCTTTGCATGCTTGACAGTTTCTTCAGCCTCGGGCCCTGAAAGAGTCATTCTGAGTTGCTTGGTAGCTGCACTGTGTCCAAACAGCCATCGTCTTTTATCTAGACTGTATTCCCAACTGCTATTCTTGTCCTTCTAGCATTCCTTCTCCACCCTAAGAGCCAAGAGGGAGCTTTTAAATGTGTAAATTATGAGGATTCCCTGTTGGAAATCATCCAAAACCTTCCATCTCGCTGAGAATAAAATGCAGACTTCGCTCTGTATAACCTGCCCTTTGCCTAACTAGGTGGGATATTTTAGTTTTGAAAAGGACATTACAAAATGGGTATATATTACTTAGCTAAAAATGTTCTCCTTAATATAATAATCTGTGCTATCAGACATGATGGAGAAATTTGCATTCATATGCTTAGTACTTTTCAAAGATTTAATTGAAAAAAAATCACACTTTTTTTTTTCTCAAATAGTTTTTCACTTCCAACGTTTGCCCCGTGCACTGCCCTATAACTGGAAAACTCACAGTTGTAAAAATCATAATTCGGTGTCAATGTACTAAGCCAAAAATACATATCAAGTCCTTCCTTTAAAAGAAATGATGCACCCTACATATTGGGCTTCCCAGGTGGTGCTCTGGTTTTTTCAGCAGTCATGTGTGGATGTGAGAGTTGGACCATAAAGAAGGCTGAGCACCAAAGAATTTATGCTTTTGAAATGTGGTGCTGGAGAAGACTCTTGAGAGTCCCTTGAACTGCAAGGAGATCAAACCAGTCAATCATAAAGGAAATCAACCCTGAATATTCATAGGGAGGATTGATGCTGAAGCTGAAGCTCCAATATTCTGCCCATCTGATGTAAAGAGTCGATTCATTGGAAAAGACCCTGATGTTGGGAAAGATTGAAGGCAGGAGGATAAGAGGGTGACAGAGAATGAGATGGTTGGATGGCGTCACCAACTAAATGGACATGAGTTTGAACAAACTTCAGTATGTGAGCTGAGAACTTCCAAATGTACAATCTGGATTTAGAAAAGTCAGAGGAACCAAAGATCAAATTGCCAAAATCTCAATGATCCACTGGATCATTGAGACAGCAAAGTAATTCCAGAAAGGAAAAAAAGAAAAAAAAAAAAAAAAACTACTTCTGTTTCATTGACTACTCAAAAACCTGTAACTGTATGGATCACAACAAACTGGAAAATTCTTAAAGAGATGGAAATACCAGACCACCTTACTTGTCTCCTGAGGAACCTGTATGCAGATCAAGAAGCAACAGTTAGAACTGGACATGAAACAATGGACTGGTTCAAAATTGGGAAACGAGTACTTTAAGACTGTATATTGTCACCCTGCTTACTTAATTTATGTGCAGAGTACATCATGTGAAATGCTGGTCTGGATGAATCGCAAGCTGGAATCAAGATGGCAGGGAGAAATATCAATAATCTCAGATATACAGATGAAACCACCCTATTGGCAGAGAGTGAAGAGTAACTGAAGAGCCTCTTAATGAAGGTGAAAGAGGAGAATGAAAAAGCTGACTTAAAACTCAACACTTAAAACTCAACATCTATTTCATGGCAAATAGATGGGGAAAAAGTGGAAACAGTGACAGATTTTTGGAGCTCCGAAATCACTGTAGACATTGACTGCAGCCATGAAATTAGAAGACACTTGCTCCTTGGAAGAAAAGCTATGAGAAACCTAGATAGTGTACTAAAAAGCAGAGACATTGCTTTGCTGACAAATGTCCTTATAGTCAAAGCTGTGGTTTTTCCAGTAGTCATGTACAGATATGAGAGTTGGACCATAAAGAAGGCTGAGCACCAAAGAATAGATACTTTCAAACTGTGGTGCTGGAGAAGACTCTTAAGAGTCCCTTGGATGCAAGAAAATCAAACCAATCAATCAATATTCAACCTTTCATTGGAAAGACTGATGCTAAAGTCGAAGCTCCGATACTTTGGCCACCTGATGGGAAGAGCCGACTCATTGGAAAAGACCCTGATGCTGGGAGAGATTGAGGGCAGGAGGAGAAGGAGTGAAGAGAGAATGAGGTAGTTGGATGGCATCACCAAAGTTAATGGACATGAGTTTGAGCAAACTCCAGAAGATAGTGAAGGGCAGGGAACCCTCAGTCCATGGAGTCATGATGAGTCAGACACGATTTAGTGACTGAACAACAGCAACAAAACAGGACTAGCAGGAAATCTGTGGGGAGCAGGGTAACTGGTAGGGGTGAGAAGAAAGCATGATCGGGGAAGTTTAACAGGAAGTATTTCTCTAGATGATCAGCTGATTCTCAGGATGACCTGTTAAAGCACATGTACTTAAGTACTCTTTCAATCTAGGCCAGAGTTTAGGGACATATAGGGAAGAGAGAAGCCTGACCAAAGACTTGTCAAGCCATAGCTCAGAGGGTAATGGACAATCGCAAGCCCTTGATCAAAGGAAATCGTCAGAAAAGCTTAATGTATTTTGATGGAGACACTGTGGACTGGGCTCTGCTTTCTGCTTTCTGTGAGAAATATGTAAAATGAGAAGCTGGCTTCTGTGTCTCCCCTTTGGAAAATAATTGTACTTATAGACTTAGTTGGGAGAATGTGTGAGTTTTCCCTGGCTTTTTTGCAAAAGAAGTCTTAACTCAGAAGACCATCCAGAAGAACAAATGGACTTTGGCTGAGAGAAGCTAATGGTATTGCTGTATTCTTAAAGTCTGAAAAAGGGTAGAAATGTGTTAATCTTTAGGGAAGGAATAGCATGTTGGTGATCCTCAGAGATTGGGGCTACAAAGAACTCAAAAAGGTGCTTCATAGAGGACAAATTAGTTTCCAGCACTTGCCAAGTTCAGAAAGCTCTTGTGCCACATCAACTCAGCAGTACCAGTTAGGTATGAACTTTGCTGTACCCTTTTGCTTTCCTTGAACTCCTAGATGTCATAAATCAGTGAGCATAATGTATAAGAAAGGGGAGAAACCTGGCTACTGAAAGGTTTTAAATTAAAAGTAAAATTGACTCCAAAGAGCCAAACAGGAATGGCAATGGCTTGGAGCAAAGAAAGCCTGTGTGCCAAAGTTTGGGAATATTCAACCCACAAGGTAGGTTACCTAATTGTGAAAATGTCGCTTATCTAAAAATGCTGTCAAGTGAAGGATAAAATTTCAACAGATGTATTAAAAGTATTAAAAGTCATTGTCAAAAGTAATATGTCCTTTAATCATTACTAAGGCCTTCTCACCTGCATATTTCCCTATCCTGTAATGGAAACAATGATTCCATTGGAGAAACAATGATTTCGTTTGGAGAATATTTTTGTTAACAAGTGGTTAATATATAGTTCAGACTGTTTAGAAAACTGTTGAGAAGCATGGAAAGCCAAAGTAATCAAGTGGCTGAGTCACCTGTTAGGATCCTCAAACCTTTTTAAATGCCTTTGGCTGGAGTCCCAATTAATAGAGTCTGATGTGATGACTAATCGCATCAAGTCTCCTTCCATGACACCAAGTACTCATTGCATCTCATAGTTCCTCTCTATAATAGTTTGAAATCTTAATATTGATTTCTTCCTGAGGGGCTCCCCTGAGATATCACAGTTAGCTCATCTAATGCCAACACCCAGCTCACTTGAGGACAATCGATGAACTATTCTGGTCCTGATCAAATCACTTGTTGTTTCTGTGATTATGCAGCCTCCCAGAATGGGAGCAATCAGGCAGACAATTATCAGGACATTGGTATTAGTCTCATCAGTTACCTGCTGTGACCACCAACATTCTGTATATTAATAAGGAAAAAATAGCCCGCTGATTGTCATTTAAATTACATGAGGATATATTTGTCTTTTGTATCTCCAAGGCATTTAAATGCAATGTAAGATCAAAATTCATTAAAGAAGGAGAAGAGATGTTCCAGCAAACATTTCCCAAGAGGCTGACTATAACACTTGCATGATGGAGAACATAAGTACATTTTGTGCTAGTCATTTTCAATATGCAACACAATTTAATCCAGCCAGTATTTATTGAACACTTACTATGTGAAAAGTATTATGTTAGGCCCTGCAGAAAAGAAAAAAAGAAACTTGGGGATCACAAATTTCTAGAGTCAATTATTGAAATCAACATGTAAATAAATATAATCCAAGGCAGACTGTAATATGATGCACAATAAGAACCACAGAAACTTCCAGCCTGAAAAGACCACATTCAGTTCAGTTCAGTTCAGTTGCTCAGTCATGTCCAGCTCTTTGCGACCCCATGAATCCCAGCATGCCAGGCCTCCCTGTTCATCACCATCTCTTGGAGTACACTCAGAATCACGTCCATTGAGTCAGTGATGCCATCCAGCCATCTCATCCTCAGTCGTCCCCTTCTCCTCCTGCCCCCAATTGCTCCCAGCATCAGAGTCTTTTCCAATGAGTCAATTCTTCGCATGAGGTGGCCAAAGTACTGGAGTTTCAGCTTTAGCATCATTCCTTCCAAAGAAATCCCAGGGTTGATCTCCTTCAAAATGGACTGGTTGGATCTCCTTGCAGTCCAAGGGACTCTCAAGAGTCTTCTCCAATACCACAGCTCAAAAGCATCAATTCTTCAGCACTCAGCCTTCTTCACAGTCCAACTCTCACATCCATACATGACCACAGGAAAAATCATAGCCTTGACTAGACGGTTACGTTGGTGCAATTAGGAAAGTCCTTTGTGGAGAGGCAAAATCTCTGGGTAAGCTTTTTAAAATATAAAAATTGGAAGAAAGGAATTACAAGTAGCAATATGTGCAACAGCAAAGGCATGAAGTGGTTGTGGCAGCTGCTGTAAGTACTCCTACCACATCCTACAGGAAGATAGTTTTCCAACGCACATTGGTGGCTTCTCACTTCCAGCTCTGCCTGGCTGTGGGTAGGAATGTCCTAAAGAAAAGGGAGATGCAACTTTGAGCTTGTTGTGTAAGATGGTTGCGGTTTAGGTGAAAGCTGCATATGACATTCATGAAGCAAAGAGCAACATGACCAAAAGTGGAAGAAAGAAGGAAAGATTTGTGTAGGCGACAGTACCTATAATGGGTTGGCAGAAGCAGGAATCATTAAAAGTAGATTTGGAAAAGAGAAGTGACAGGTTTTAGCAAGGAAATGATATGTTTAGTCCAGTAGTTTTTAGCAGGTGTCACTTCCCCTGTTCCAGGAGATGACTGGGAATCCTCTGCATCATTTACATGAGAAGATGGTAGGTTGGAGCTTGGAACAATGTTTGGAGGACATTGCCTCCCCTTGGAAGCTAAAGCCCTGGCCGATCTGAAGAAAGCCAAAGCCATTCCCGGTTTTACTTTGCTATTAGGAGATAGAAAAAACCTTTACGATGGCCTTTGAGGCTCCATCAATCAGGTTTCTGCTGACCTCCATACCTCCATCCCACCTTCTTCCCTCTCTGTTCAGCTTCCCCCTTTCATAGTCTCCCCTCATGTTCTTTGTTTGGCCACACTGGCCTTGATTCAGTTCCTTACACCAACCAGAAGCCTTTGTTTGTTTTTGTGTTATTTCTTCTGCCCAGAAGGCTCTTCCCCTTCACTTCTCTCTTTGACCTAATTAACCAACCTCTGTCTTACAAACTGATGCTCATATAAGACCTTCTAGTGCTAGCTTTCTCATACCCTCTACACTAAATGTCCTATTAATTTCACAAAACACCCTGTGCCTCTCTGTCATAGGAGAGAATCTCAGTCTGTACTTATTTATTTATTTATCTGTTTTAATATTGTTCTATCCTAAACAAGAGGAAAGAAAGCACGTCTCTGCTCACCATTATATCTCCTGCACTATCTCAGTGCCTGCCAGAGTTAACAAGTATCTCTTGGACTTATGTGTGGTTGAATGAATGAGTTGGTGAATGAATAATAAGAAATCCACTCAAAAGTTTGGTCAAGTTTGATGCTTACTTTCTCTTTATTATCAAGTTGAAAAACACTAGTTACTTGTTTTATTTAAGAGCTTCCTGTCTTTCTTCAGCCAGTTAGCTTATTTTTAGAACTACTATTCATGAGTTGGAAAACCAATTCTATAGCTACCCTTATCTTTTATTCCTCTGAGCCTTGCTTGTTTTAAAAATGAAGAGAGGAAAGTAAACACTCCAATTTTGTGGTTCAGTTCACATTTCAATTTTTCTCTTATTTCTTTTATTCTGAACATTGTAAATGGTTTGAAGAACCAAGCTTTTGCATTTATATTGCTCTTTTCATCTACAGATTTATGAGCTTTAAAAACATGGATTAATACTTACAATAGCATTCCAAACTAAAAAAATACAGCCACATTAAATCTCCTTTAAGATATAGATACTGTTAACAGGTTCACAGTATGGCAGCAACAATTTCAAATACGAATTGGGGGTTTTGATTAAACCCTCTAAACTGATTTGTGGTGAGTTCCTCCTAGAGGCATCTATCATTCTAAATCCACCAATAATGACGTCTCTTCAAAGAGTATATGGACTTAGAAAACTCTAGCTTGAATACTCAAGGATTTAAAACATTTGCAAATGAAAAAAGGCAGGATAACATTTACTCTTCTATTTCTAACTTCTCCAGAAATGTTACGGGATTTTTAGCCTGGCATTTTCCCCTAATATATACAAATAAAGCTATAAATTTTCCTTCAAGCNTATGGACTTAGAAAACTCTAGCTTGAATACTCAAGGATTTAAAACATTTGCAAATGAAAAAAGGCAGGATAACATTTACTCTTCTATTTCTAACTTCTCCAGAAATATTACGGGATTTTTAGCCTGGCATTTTCCCCTAATATATACAAATAAAGCTATAAATTTTCCTTCAAGCACAAGTTTCTGTTGTACTCTGTGGATTTTGATATACCACATTTCAGTTATTTTTTCACTTCCAAACATTTTCTAATTTTCATTGGAATTTCTTTTTTTGACCCATGGGTTCTTTACAAATGTATTACTTAGTTTCCAAACATTTAACCATCTTCTAGTTAATTTTTAATGTTGTTACAGATTTCAGTCTTAATTCCACTGTAATAAGAGAACATTGTCTGTATGATTTCAGTCTTTTGCAGTTTAAGACTAGCTGCATGGTTTATATGTACATTAAAAAAAATGTTCTGTGGGCATTAAAATGAATGTTCTTAAATGTTATTATACATACGTGAATAAGATAAAGTTTATTAA